>JAADYF010001015.1:0-10739 GCA_023338175.1 Phytopythium delawarense
CGAAACGCAACCATGTGCCCTTGCCCGGTATCTGGATAGCGCTGTGGCGTCGTGGCGATTGCTGGCGCCACGCTGACTGACGCAGGGACGGTGCGACCGACGGACTCGGCGCCTCCACCTCAAGGTGAACATGCTCTGCGTGTACGTGATGCCGAACAGATCTCCAGCGGACACACTGCCGGTGTCGTCGCGGTCGACATGCGGTCCACGAGAAGCGGCACCAACGCGCGCATAGCCATGCTGAGACCGCGTCCATCTCCAGCTTGAGTGATGAGGATCACGGTCGGATGCTGTCACCCTCCGTTGACCTTTGCGAAGCAGAACCGCCACTGACTAACTGCCCCACATACTCGCGCGACAACTGCTTCCAGTCGGCGACCTCACTCTTGAATGAGCCCGCGACCCCGCGCGTCGATTGGATCCACAATGGCGTCCAAGTCTGCTCTCGCCGCCGCCTCAGCGGTAATTCTGCTGGCTGGCGTCGTCGACGCGCATCAGTATGTCATCCTGCCGTCGCCGACGTGGAACTCGACGGACCACGGCGTCTGGCACTTGCCGCTTGCGTTCCTCGAGAACCAGGGCTTCCCGACGCAGGCCGACTTCACCAACTGGCGCGAGGAGAACGGCTACAAGACGCTGCGAGACTTCATGGACACGGGCAACTACACGGTCCGCGACGGCGCCAGCTTCGACTGCGGGCACTCGATCCTCAACGGCTCGGTGCAGCCCATCCCGGCCAACTTCCGCTCCACGGGCTACACGCACGACGGCCCGTGCGAGATCTGGCTGGACAACGTCAAGCTCTACGCCAACGACAACTGCCACGAGGCCATCACGGGCAAGGACACGGCCGTGGACTACTCGTCCTGCTCGGGCACCTGCACGCTGCACTGGTACTGGCTCGGCGTGCGCTACCTCAAGCAGGTGTACTCGTGGCAGGTGTACAAGAACTGCGTGCAGGTCGCGCCATAGCTACAAGGCAAGCGAGCAGTAAGAGCAGGCAGTCGTGTCATTGGAGTGAAGCGATCTGTTGTCGATGGAGTAAAGCTGCCACCTATTTCATGACGAAATGTCGTCCACCGTTGCGGCTTCAGTTGCAAGCGAGCCGTGAGAAAACTCTGGGCACTTTGGCTTGCCGGGGATGGCAGTAAGTGCATCGACGCCACCGCCAACGTGCGGACGTTTGGTGATGGCCATCAGCTGAATGTCGGACAATCGCCATGGCAGCTTGAGACCCAGGCACTCGAGGGTTGAGAATTGCAGCCAACACGCGCCACATGTGAATTGGACTGGATTGGAACTCCGCTCAGGTTGTAGTAGAGAAGAAGCGAGCGCATTGCGTCCGTTGTCCGGTGCCGCAGCAGTCTCCAGCCGCGACTCCAATGGTCACACGAGGTATCTGGCGTTCTGTTGTTGGACGAGCGAGGCGGTCGGCAGCAACTGAGGCAAAAGCAGGCAGTGCCGCAAGCCGTCAGGGCGAAGCCCAGGATACATCTCCAGTCTGGGTGGAGCGCTGCTCCTGCGAGAGCTTGGCTGCTTGCCTGGTCGCTTAACGACCTCGCCCATGCGATGGAGCAAGTGTCCGTCGCTGAACTCTGACTGTCAGCCTTGATACCTAGTCACTCCACTTCGGCATAAATGATGCGTCCACGAAATGAAGTTGCATTGCTGCGTCCTCCGAGGGAGGCACCCGCGAGGACGTGGACCATTTACTACCGACAACAGCCAACAGGCACACGCATCTATAGCCGATCACTTGCTCCCGTCCGCGGAGTCTTGCGGCTTGGCCGCCACGAGGTTGACGCAGTTCTTGAAGACCTGCCACGAGTAGCGCTTGGGCTGGTACTTGACGCCGAGCCAGAACCACGAGAGGCGGCACTCGTCGCCGCAGGAAGTGTAGTTGACCGTGTGGTGGCCATCCGGGAACTCCGTGTGGCAGTTGCGGCCCGAGAGCACGAGCTTGTCGTCGATCCAGACCTCGCAGGGCCCGTCCAGCGTGTAGCCCGACGTGATGAGCGAGCTGTTGCTCGGGATCGGCTGCGTCTCCGTGTTGGGGAAGGTCAGGCCGCAGTCGAACAGCGCCTCCTCCGTGACCGAGTAGCGCGAGTTGTCGTCCATGAAGGCGCGCAGCGTCGCGTAGCCGTGCTCCTGCAGCCAGGTCTCCACCTCGATGCTCGTCTCGATGCCCTGCTGCTCCAGGTAGGCCACGGGCGACCCGCGGTAGTCCATGCCGTCCACCACGAAGAAGGGCGGCGGGTACAGCACCACCTGGCCCTCGCCCAGCCCCGCGTCCAGCCGCCGCTCGGCGCCCGCCTGGGGGAGGTTTTGCGCGTCTTGAACGGCTGCAGAAGCGGCCGCGGGGCCCAGCAGTAGCAGCGGAACGGCGGCGAGCAGAGTCCTCATCTTGGGCGGTTCGACGGTCGAATCGATTATGATGGGGGGAGGAGTTCAGTCGGTAGAGGACGCGCAAACCTGCGTATTATTATATGTTGAATTAAATGGTATATCATTATGTTATCGTGTGACTGAGGTTACTGGTTGAGTTACCTTTGAAATGTGATATCAAAGCGACGTGACATGCGTGTCGAGCAGAGCTCTTCGTGTTCGTCCGCGACGCGAATGGAAAGCGAAATGCAAACGGTGGACGCTCCATGACTCGGCTCGATAGCAGCAGCAGCAGCAGCAGATGACTCACCCCCATCACAATGGAGTAACCCAACGCGTCGGTGGCGACTGCTGCTGGCCGCTAGAACCGAAGGAAGCGCCCGCTGTGGGCTGGCGGGCCACTGCGGACGAATGGCAAGGTCGATTCTCGGGATGCCGGCGCGACGATCCTCGGCTCGAGTTCCCCTCCCGTCGGGATTTGTGGAACGAGCGTCATTTCCTCGTCGCGCGGCCGACCGCGGCGCCGACCAGGTCGAGGCGGTGGGCTCGTCAGTCGGCTGGGATATCCAGGGAGACCCCAGCCAGTGGACCAAGCCCGCGCCATCGACCCGATCGTCGCCCTCATTGTCCCCCACGTGTGCGACCCGCACGGGCCCCCTCTTCCCGCCTCACCTCGACTTGTACCTTTGCAGGCACAAGCCGAGGCGAGGCGATCCAAGGGGGCAACTTAGCCTCAGCAGCCACCAGCAGCGGCGTCCTTGCCACTGCTCTTGGTCACCTCAAGCGTCGTGAACGTCTCGGCCGTCGTCGGGTGGATGCCCACGACGTCCACCATCTGGTCGTAGGTGAACCCGAGCTTCATGGCCAGCCCGATTGCCTGCGTCACCTCGCCGGCGTTCGGCCCGAGGTAGTGGAACCCGATCACGTGCTTGTCGCGGGTCTTATCGCAGATCACCTTGACGTAGCCGCTGCTCATGCCCGGCCGCGTCTCGTCCGACAGCGACCACTCGAGCGGAGAGAAGCTCTGGTGGTACACCTCGATGTTGTCGTCGCCGAAGCGCATCATGCTGTCCTCCTCCGACAGCCCGCAGCAGCCGTACTCAATCGGCGTGAACACGGCCGTGCACACCTTGTCGTAGTCCATGAGCTTCGACTCGCCGTTGTACAAGCGGCGCGCGAGCAGACGGCCCGCCTGGATCGCCACGGGCGTGAGCTCCGGCGCGTCAATCACGTCGCCGAGCGCGAACACGCTGGGCGCCGACGTCTGCTCCTGCTTGTTCACCTTGACACGACCCGAGCGCAGAGTCAGCTTGACGCCAGCCTTGCCGAGGTTGAGCTTCTCCACATCCGGGTTGCGTCCCGTGGCGTTGAGCACCGTGTCGAACTCCTCCTCGATCACAACGTCCTCGGACTTCCACGAGACGAGCAGGCGGCCAGAGTCGAGCTTGGTGATGGACTCGGGCACCTTGCCGCGGATGAACTCGATGCCCGCTTCCACCTCCATGTAGTCGCCGATGCGCTTGGCCATGTCCTGGTCGAAGCCGCGCAGGAGGATCGAGCGCACCATGACCTTGACGTCGAAGCCCTGGCCCTTGAGGAAGCCCGCGCACTCGAGCGCCACATACGACGCGCCGACCACGAGCGTCTTGCCCGGCGGCGTCTTGCGCCAGAAAATGTCGTCGCTCGAGATGGCGAGGTCGGCCCCAGGGCACGAGAGCGGCCGCGGACGGCCACCGACCGCGATCACCACGCGGCGCGCAGTGATCTTCTTGCTGGCCTTCTTCGGGTGCCACAGCTCGAGCGTGTGCGCGTCGACGAAGCTGCCGAGGAAGTTCTCGTACTTGACCTTCTTGTCGCGCAGGTCGACCTTGTACTTGAAGTTGAGGCTCTTGATGTACTGGTTCACGGACGCCACGAGCTGCTCCCACTTGAACGCGGGCTTCTTGCCGTCGGCGAACTGCCAGCCGAAGGCGGGCGCGTCCTTGTGCATGAGCTCGCCCAGCAGCGCGCTCTGGTGCATGAGCTTCTTGGGGATGCAGCCCACGTTGACGCACGTGCCGCCGAGGCCCCAGGACGTGCCCTGCGGCGACGGCTTGACGTAGTCCAGCACGCACACCTTCTGCCCGAACTTGGCCGCCTCCTTGGAGCAGGCCAGCCCGCCCGACCCGCCGCCGATCACTACCAGGTCGTAGTCGTACGTCGCCGCCTCCTCCTCCGCCGACAGCGGCGCCAGCGCGTTGCGCTTCGACACGCGGGGCGCCGGAGCTGGAGCAGGAGGCGTGGGCGTAGGCGTAGGCGCTGGAGCTGGAGCGGGAGGCGTGGGCGTAGGCGCGGGCTTCTCCTCCTCTCCCCAGGTCGCGGGCGACCGGAAGGTGGCGAGCAGCGCGTCGCAGCCGCCCACGAAGCGCGTCGGGCCTGTGGTCCACACGAACGGGGACGACGAGTGCGTCACGGCGGGCGACGCCTCACCGCCCAGGTGCTCGGCGAAGGCCGCGCGCGAGTCCGCGAGCCACGCGCGGAAGGCGTCGCGGTCCGGGAACATGTGCACGTGCACCTCGAGCCGCTCCGGGTACAGCTCCTGCATGGCCGCGGCCACGTCCGACGCCTTCTGGAAGAACGAGCCTGTCGGAGGGGGAGGCGGAGGGCGTGAGCGCTTGAGGTGCAGCGGGGAAACGCAGCGAGAGAAGGAGAGGGGAGACGCACATTGGAGCCACCCGGCGACGTGGAACGTCGGCTTGCCGCCGCCACCGCCGCGGAGCGTCTCTACGAAGCTGGGCATGGGCAACAGGACACGGGGAACACGGTCAGGGTTGTAGCGGGGGGAGGGGACGCGCAGGGGACGCGCGGGACGCACTCGACGGCCGCCATCTTGGACCGCTTGCTGCTCGGCTCGGAAGCCATGCGCAGCAAGTCGCCGACTGGCTGGTCGAGTTGAGGGGAAGAGGAAGAAAACCTTCTTGATTTGATGAACCGTACAATCACGTGGAGTATTATCGCCAAGTTTCGATTCAACAGCGTGCTTAACATGATCAAATACTATATATTGTATTCAGAAAGAAGACGGTAGGACATCGAGGCTGAGCACGGGTACGTTCGTAACTGTAACCCTCGCGTGAAGGGGTTACGGCTCCGGTTACGGCCCAGCCGCCCATCAAAAGACCAAGCAAGCGGCGGTCATGGCGAGCAGCGAACTCCGCCCGCTGTACAAGAAGCTGCTGCGGCTGGCGCAGAGCCTGCCGGAGCCCAAGCGCGCGTCCACGCTGCAGCAGATCCGGAGCGAGTTCCGCGGCCACGCGGACGTGTCCGACCCGGCCGAGTGCGTCCGTCCGCCGTCCACTAGTAAAGAGAGCAGCACGTCTTCTGACCCGACCGACTGTTGCGTGTGTGCCATGTCGTCCGTTTGCCAGGGTGGCCAAGCTGCTGCAGCGCGCGCAGTCCCAGCTGGGCTTCCTCAAGATCGTCACGCCGCGCGCGCCGGTCTCCGGTGCGTCCAGCCGGCCGGACACCCGCAACAGGCAGGCTCAGACACTCACAGACACGTCGTTCGGTGTGTGTGAATGTGGGAGGCAGACACGCCGCGCGAAGGCGTCAAGCGCTACATCTACCGCAACGGCGAGCGCGTGGACGCAGACGCGCTGGCCGCCGACGCGGGCGACGAGGGTGCGCGCTACAAGCTGCAGGACGTCGAGGCGGGCCTCAAGCGCCACCACCAGCTGCTGCGCCGCCAGCACTTCATGGACCGCGGCGTCGCTCCACCGCGCCCGCTCTTCTAGGCGGCAGGCGAGCCACCGAACGCAATGAAGCAACGAAAAGCACGACGCTCCGTTTCTCTATCGTTGTCTGTTAGTCTCTCTCTCCGATGTTTGCACGTCGCGCGACTAGAAGATGTTGCCGCGCTGGATGCCGGTCGTCGCCTGCTTGGTCTGCTTCTGCACGCGGTCGTTGACAGTCGTCAGCTTGTGCTCGATGCGCGCGATCTGCTCCGTGCTCTTGACGGCCTCGGCGTTCAGCAGCGTGGCCTGCGCCTCCAACTCGCCCAGCGCCTGTGCCAACCGCTCCAGCTCGCTGCCGCCCTCGACGCCTTCTACGCGGATCGCCGCGCCAGCGCTCGCGCCAGAGCTGCCGTATCCCGCGTCGACGCCGCTCGTGTACGCGCTGCTTGGCTTGCCGGGCGACGTCGCCGGTCGGTGCACGTCGCGCGCGAGGATGTGGAGCATGGGGCTCTTGAGCCGGCGCAGCAGCTTGTCGCCGTGGTCCAGGTCGCTCTCGATGACTCCTAGGTGGCCCTCGACGCTGTCCAGCTTCTGGCCCTGCACCACGATTTCGTTGCACGCCTCGCGGCCAATGTGCTTGGCGCCTTCGAGCTCCTTCAGCGCGTCCTGAAGCATCGTCTGCTTAGTCACGCCGAGCGTCTTCATCTGCTGCTCCGGCGACGACGACGCCAACGCCCCCGGCGAGCTCGGACCGGCAGTGAGGCGGAACCCGAAGACGGACCGCCCGGGACTCCCGCCAGCAGCCTGGACACTCTCTGCGATCACTTTGGAGCGAGAGAGCTTGCTGGCGCGCTCGAGCGCGTTGTGCGCGACCTCTAGCCACTTGTTGAGATCGGCGACCGACTCGACGAACACGTCGAGCTCCGTGAAGCCCTTGCCGGGAGCGTGGCCGACCATCTTGAAGCCAAACGGCTTGTCCTGGCCGCCCATGCCGACCACGTACGCGTTCTTCTCGATGCTCGAGAGGAAGAACTCGCCCTTGGGCGTCGACCCGCTCTGCTGCGCCGTGCGACTGTCGTAGTAGCTCACACGCAGGTCCGAGCCGTCCAGCACAAGGTACCGCACGCGCCACGACTTGCGGAAGTGGCCGCGCTTGCTCACGTAGCCCTCACAAGACGTCGGCTTGATCGGGCTGCTCGCAGGGGCCGCCTCATCGGGTGGGGACGACGCCGCAGCGGACGCCTTGGGCGGGCGGAGGATGTTCATGGCTGTCGCCGTGTCGGTCTGTTTGCTTGTGGTGACCCGGATGGCGGGCATCATGTCGTCGGCTTCGCCTATAAATACCCGATCGCAGAATTAGCTGGCAAGCCATCACTTCCTCAATCTCCTCCGCTTCTCGGTCATACGCCGACGGGGAGCGATGGACCAGCTCCAGCAGCAGCACCACGTCGAAGATGTGGGCCGCATCCTGCTGCAGACGCAGGAGCAGCTTCGCGCCATGCGGGAGCAAATGACCGCCGCCGCGGCCTCAGTCGAGGCAGCCGCCGCCATGCGCCAGAGCAGCAGCAGCACCAACGTGGCGGCCTCGGACGTCCAGGCGTTCAACGACATCCTGCAGCGCGCCGAGCGCGAGCTGCAGTCCAAGGCCGAACTCGTACTCAACGGCCTCGTCCACGCCAGCAGTGTGACTGCGAGCGGACACCACCACGACCGCGACGACCTGGCCTGGACCAGAGGGATGTCCTTACCGGCAGTGAATGCGTCGCAGTCGCCGTTCACAGCCTCGTCGCCCGCGTTTCGAGACCGGAGTCGTCTCGTGAGACCCACTGACCAGCAGGAGCCCGACGTCGAGTACTTCCGATCGGTACGTGGTCTGCTCCTCCATCCCTTGACGATCAAAGCCACTGCGTCTGACAGCTTTGGCCCTCCTCTCGGCTTCAGCGCTTCCGCAACCCGGCGGTCGAGATCCTCTCGCCGTCTTCGACCTTGGCGGCTTCGTCGCCACTGACGACCGTGGCGCAGAGGCAGCGGGATGTGCAGCGCGGACGACGCATCCGAGAGAAGACGACGCAGCCCACGCGGCTGCTGCCCACCGTCAACAAGCGCGATCCAACGGTGTCACCGCCGGAGCTGCGCGAAGACGATGCGCGCCGCGGAGTGCTCGACCTGCTCACGCGCGGCTTCCTGCCGGCAGATGTCGACCTCACGCCGGCCTTCTCCACCGCCAACAGCGACCGCGGGATCCTCAAGAACGCGCGCACGCGGCTGTACGAGCGGCACGAGGTGCCAGCCAAGCCCATGCCCTTCTCCCAGCCGTCCGGGTTCAACGTCGCCGCGCTCAAGTTCGACTTGGCACCGCCGCCATCGAGCAGTAAGCCGATCCCCGAGTCTCCCTCGGCGATGGCCGCGACAGCATTGCCTCGACTGCAATCGCCGCCAGAAGAGGAACAGCGCCAGCACCTCGCGAGCCGAGTGGTTCTCGCCTTCCAAGGGACGAGCGCCGACAGCAAGAAGAGGAGGAAGAGCGGCATCCGAGCCGCGACGAACCAGCAGGATGAGGACGAGGGTGAAGCGACTGACGGAGCCTCCGACGAGTCCTCGCTGCTGCTGTCGATGGACGACATCACTGGCGCCAGCGGCAACGCCATGGAGGAGCTCGGAGCCAATGTCAACAAGATCCGCGGCTACTCGTCGCTACTCGACAGATTGAGTCTGCACCAGTTCGCCATCTCTCGCGGCCGCGCGGCGCGCTCCTCGCCCGAGTTCACGGCCTTCCAGCGCTCGGCGAGCTGCGCCGACGCCTGGGGCGCCGTGGAGCAGGTCGTGCACGCGCTGGAGGCTCTCCTGTCGCTCTACTTCGTGCCGCTCGCGCACATCGACGGCGCGCAGGTGCTCAACCTCGCGCGCACTGGTCAGAGCTCCTTCTCGCGATCCGAGCTGCTCAACTGCGTGCTCAACCGTGACCAGGTGGCGGCGCTGGTCGCGCGGCCAGGCCAGCGGTACAAGGGCAAGGACCGGCGCAAGCGCGCAGCCCAGACGCTTCAGAGCGCGTTGCGCATGTTCGCCAGGCGCCGCGCGTACCGTCGACAGCGTATGCGGGTTCAAAGCGCCGAGTTCATCCAGCGGCACTGGCGCGTGTGGCTCGCGCGGTCGCAGCTCGTTCGGGATCTCGAGGCGTGGCGACTCGAGCGCGACGCGCGGTGGGACGAGCGGATGAGGACTCTGCGGACGCAGTGGAGACAGATCACGGGCGGGACCGGACCCCGCGTCGTCGTCCACGTGCCGTCCTTGTCGGGACTGACGGCGCGCGCGCGGCTGTCCATCGCCAACCTCGGCGCGAGGCAGAACCTGCAGCTTGCGCGGATCGCCGCGCTCGCCAACATGGGCTCCAACGTCGAGATCGTCTACGTGTCGCCCTTCGAGCTGCCGACGGACGTGGCTGGGTATACGCTACGCCTGCTGGAACTCGCGGGCGTCCACGACGCGCGGAGACGCGTGCGCTTCATGGCGCCGGAGCAGGCCGGGCGGTTGCCAGCGCACTTCTCGCTCGCATCGCTGCTCTTGTACTCGCCCAAGTGCCTCTCGCGTATCCGTCGGGTCACTCGAGGGAAGGCCGCGTACCTGGTCGCGGGTCACCCGGGCGGTGAGGACCGGCGACTCGCTCAGGCTCTCGACCTGCCGCTTCTCGGGTGGACGGAGAGCGACGGACGAAGTCCCAGCAACGCCACTGAGTCGCCAACACGGCCACCGCCGTCTCTTTACCTGCCGTTGACCACGCGATCCGGAGCCAAGCGTGCGTTCCTCCACGCCGACGTGAACGTCCCCTTCGGCGCCGTCGACCTGTTCGACGAGCACGAAGTGGCGCTGGCACTCGCCAAGCTGCTGGTCGCGCACTTGGACTTCGCCGGCACGTGGAAGCTCCAGCTGGACGTCGACCCGCTCGGCGTCGGACTTGCGCGCGTCGACGCCTCGCAGCTGAGCTCGCTGCGAGACCTGCGGCGCGAGAGCTCGGTGCGAACGCCCGACTACTGGCGGCAGCCGGGCACGCGCGACGCGGCTGTGCGCCAGGTGCTGGCCGAGATCGAGCGCAAGACGCTCGCTCGCGTCGCCATCCCTGTCATCGCCGAGGCGTTTCCGTCCTGGACGGAGTTCTCGCGCGCCATGGGCGAGACGGGCGTCGTGATCGAGGCCGAGCCGCCGAACGTCGTGGGCTACATCCGCGCGAACCTCTTCATCGAGCCGCAAGGCGACATCGTGCACGTCACGTCCACCCACGACGTTCTGCACGGACGCCTGCCGTTCAACAAGGCCGCTGGCTCGAGCACTGGCGGTGTGCCGATCGGATACGCCTTCCCTCAATCGGCGGCACCACCGGAGGCGGTGGAAGGTGCCGCGACCGCCGTGGCGCGCTGCTTGGCCAAGGAACACGGCGCCTGGGGGTACATGAGTATGGACTTTGTGCTCTTCCGCGACGAGCGCGTGGGAGGTGCGGCGCGGCTGTGGGCCACGGCACTGCACCCGTTCCTGACAGACGCCGCTGCATCGTTCGCCGTCTTCCGGCTGCTCACTCACGCTGCGGCCATCACTGGCGAGGCGTCCAGTGACAGCTCCAGCAGTGTCGGTAGTATCAACCGTAGTGAG
>JAADYF010001016.1:0-10732 GCA_023338175.1 Phytopythium delawarense
GTCAGTTCTTTCCTGATTCACCAAATTTTGTAGTGTGGTGCACTCTTTTGTTGGGCTGATTTCGGCTAAATTCGGCGTGTCGGATACAAGAAGTAATTCCGAGTGGTGTTGCAAAGCACGTGATTGTGCACGCTGATTGGCCAATATTCAACTGTCGGATACAAGAAGTTGTCGGATGATCGAAGTGTTATTCGGTACCATCACTTGGGAATCAAGAGTGTGTGTCTTTTGTAAAAGTTGACGTATAGGCGCTCTAATATGAGCCACACGGTACTGCGCATCGTTTCGCGCACGATGTGGTTACACTGTAACCCACTTCCAGTCGCCACCTCCATCATGGCGGACGTGCAGCATCGGCGCGTGGCGCAGGCGCTCAAGGCGGCGTGCGAGGAGACGGCGGCGCAGGCGATCGCGGCCACGACGGCCAGCGGCCAGGCCTCGCGCGTGCACCACAAGAACCGCAAGTTCGCGAGCCGCAAGGAGGCCATGGACGCCAAGGTGACGTCTCTGTTAGGGACTCGCCGATGCTGCGGCACTGGTCGACAGCTGATGGCGCTGACGGGTTGGACTGGTTGCGGACAGATCGCGGCCGCCAAGAAGAAGCGCGAGGAGAAGCAAGCTGGCGGCAAGTGAGCTCAGCAGAGCACGAGGAGCCGCGGCGATAATAATAGACTCAATGCTCAATGCAATCGCGTCCGACCTCGGATAACAGCTTTCACCTTCGGTTCAAGCCACCCGCAGAGTCTGTCGACAAGCTGCGGACCTGCGCACGCCGGTGGAGTACCTATGGGGCGGGCGGTGGGAGCGCTGCGCGCGCTACTGGCCAAGAACTGGACGCTCAAGGCGCGTCACCCGGTGGCGACATGGAGCGAGCTGGTCAACCCACTGCTGTGCATCCTGCTCTTCGCGCTGCTCAAGAGCCTGGACACGGACCTGGAGGTACCCTCGGGCTGGGCCACGGCCTCCGCCAACGCCTCGGCGCCGGCGCTCGGCTCGCGATGGAGCCTGTTTGCCCAGACGGATATCATGGCGGAGCTCAGCAGCAGTCTCGCGAGCGTCGGCATGTCCACGGACATGCTCTTTGGAGACACCGACGCCTCCAGCAGTTCAAACGCGTCCTCCTTGTCTTCGACGGCACTGATGCTCAAGCTGGCGTCGGCGCTGCAGATGCCCAAGTTCTACTTCACCGAGACGACCATGGTGGGGCTGCTCGTGAGCCTCGCGCTGCAGGGCTTCATGGAGGGCGACCGCCTGAGCGAGCTCAACCGCGACGACATGCTCGGGTGCGCGCTCAAGTTCGTGATGCTTGGCTACACCGGCCGCGTGGGTTCGTCGCCCTACGCGGTGCCCATCGAGTGCCGCGGCCGCGTCGTGCCGTTCCGCATCGCCATCACGCCCGACACGGCCTTCACGCGCGCGTACTTCGGTGCGGCCATGGAGAAGTGGCACCCGCGGCTGCCGCTGGCGCCCAGCGTCTACGGCATCTCGCTGCTCACGGCGCCGTCGTTCCACGACTCGAGCATCTTCTTCGACAACGAGACCGCGCTCGAGGCGTACATGATCTCGGAGGACTACGGCACGAGCTCCAAGCGACCCAAGATCTATGCGGCTATCGCGTTCGAGCAGTTCCCGACCGAGGACGACATCGGAGACGTGCGTGGCCATCCAATCGCGTACTCGCTGCGCTTCAACGCAACGACTGCGCGCTCCGGGTTCCCGTCCAGCGTGCCGCACACGCGGAGCATGTCCCGCTTCGCCTCGTCGACCAGCAAGCTCGTGGACCCCGCCGCGACGCTGAGCTACGCGACCCGAGGGTTCATGACACTGCAGACCGCCGTCGCCAGGTTCCTCAACTGTCTGCCGGACTGGAACGCTGCATCACAGTTGACCACGGGCGAGTGCCAGCTGCCCCAGGCCGTCAGCAACGCGTCCAACGAGGACGAGGACGCGAGGCTCCTGCAACAGGTCGAGAACGACATGATCCTCGGCTCGGCCTTCAACGTGATCGCGTCCATGAAGGACCTGCTACCCGAAAGCTTCGGGATCGGAGGCTCCGGCTCGGACGCAGGGCTGAACTTGTCGGCCGCGACGATCCCGGAGAGCAGCAACCAGCAGCTGCTGCAGTCGTTGCGGGTTGCTCCGCAGGCTCACATGGGTGCTGGCGTGTTCGTGTCGCCCAAGCCTGCGTTCCGGTACGCGCCGTTCTACGACAAGGTGAGCGTCGTCTTCCCCGTCGGGTTCGTGCTCTCGTACTTGTACACGGTCTCGCGCATGGTCGTCTCCTTCCTGACGGAGAAGGAGACGCGGTCGAGGGAGCTCATGTGCATCTTCGGCATGAGCGACACACTGCTGTTCACGTCGTGGCTCGTCACCTACGTCGTGCTGCTCGCGCTCGCCACGGCACTACAGACGGCGTTCGCGCGGGCTCTGCTGTTCCCCAACTCTAGCGCATCGCTGCTGTTCGCCTTCTTCTTCTCGTTCGCGCTCAGCAGCTTCGCGTTCGCATTCCTGGTCAGCGCCTTCTTCTCCCGCGCGCGGTCCGGGTCCTTCGTCGGCATGGCGCTCTTCTTCATGGTCTTCTTCGTGTCCTACAGCTTCGGCGACGAGACCGGCGAGGCGCAGCGCACGTGGGCGTCGCTGCTGAGCCCCGTGGCGCTCGCGCAGGGCATCAGCATCCTCGCCAAGGTCGAGGCCGTTAGCGTCGGAATCTCGAGCGCCAACACCAGCGAACTGATCAACGGCTTCCGCTTCGAGACCGCCATCTACATGCAGCTCGTCGACTTCGCGCTCTACGTCGCGGTCGCCGCGTACGCGCAGATGGTTGTGCCGCAAGAGTTCGGTGTGCCTGAGAGATGGTATTTCCCTGCCACCCCGGCGTACTGGAGGCGCCTGCTAGGACGGCCGCTTTCGAGTCCTTCCTCGCGCTCCAAGGTCGCCAACGACTCCGACATGACACCAACGACGGCTAGTAGTCAATCCGAGCCCGTCGGGGAAGACCTCCGCCTTCAGGAATACGACGCGCGCGCGGTCGTCATCGCTGGGCTGAGCAAGGAGTACAAAGCGCGCGGCGGTGGCGTCAAGATTGCTGTCAACAACCTCCGGCTGACGCTGTATGAAGGCCAGGTGACGTGTCTGCTAGGCCACAACGGCGCCGGCAAGTCGACGCTCATGTCGATGCTGACGGGCATGACGGCGCCTTCGAGCGGCGAGGCCGTGGTCCGTGGCCATCCCATCTCCACCAGCATGCCGCGCGTCCGCGAGTCGCTCGGTTACTGCCCGCAAGCGAGCGTGCTCTATCCGGAGCTAACGGTGGAGGAACACCTCCAGCTGTACGGATGTATCAAGGGGATTGCCAGCAGCCGTGAGCTCGCCAAAGAGGTTCAGGCGAAGATGATTGAGGTTGGACTGGAAGCCAAGCGGCGAACTAAGGCACACGCGCTCTCGGGCGGCATGCAGCGGCGCCTATCGCTCGCGATCGCCTTCTTGGGGGACAGCAAGGTCGTGTTCTTGGACGAGCCCACGTCCGGCATGGACCCGTACAGCCGCCGCAGCACGTGGGAACTCATCCGCAGCAGCCGCCAGGGCCGCGTCGTGGTGCTGACGACGCATTTCATGGACGAGGCCGATGTGCTGGGGGACCGCATCGCTATCCTGGCGGACGGAGCGCTCCAGTGCGTCGGGTCGTCGCTGTTCCTCAAGAATCACTTTGGCGTCGGCTACCGCCTGAGCATCACACTGCAGTCAAGCGAAGCGAGTGATCGCGGAGGGCAAAGCTATGTGGACCAGAGCGCGGCAGTATCATCCTTGGTGTCGCTTGCGCGATCACACGTGCCGCTGGCAGTCGTCGCGACCAGCATTGGCTCAGAGCTGATGCTGCAGCTGCCGTCCGAGAGCGCGCCGGCGTTCCCGACGCTGTTCCGCGAGCTCGACAGGAACTGCAGCGAGCTGGGCGTGCTCTCGTACGCCATCTCTGTCACCACACTCGAAGAAGTGTTCCTCAAGGTGCTGGAAGGCGGGCGGCAGCAGTACTTGAGTGGTTGGGAGAGCAAGAACCGAGAAGTTGGGGGTAATGGAGCGACGGTGAACGCGACGAAGGCCTCAAGTCAAGTGGCGATAGCTGTACCAGAGCACCAGACACTGCCGAAGAGCGATCAAGTCGGGACCCCGCTTGAGAGTACCGCCTCCAGTGGGAGGGGTAATGACAAGCTCGGGCTTCGTCAACTTCAGCACGGTCGCCGCCTCATGATGCACCAGTTTGCAGCGATGGTGCGCAAGCGCGTGCTGTACGGCAAGCGCGATCGCAACATGCTCGTGTTCCGCACGGTGTTGCCGATCGTCGTCATCTTCACCGGGCTCGCGGCGCTCCGGCAGAGCATTTTCCTCCAAAACGACCCGAAGAAGCTATTGACGACCGAGAACGAGTTCTTGCTCGGCAGTCGTTCTCCCATTCCCGTGAGCTTCCCTGGAGAAGCATTGTCCTCGTCGGTGTTTGCAGATGTGCTGACAGAGACGTTCACTGGCGGCAAGCTGTTTGAGGTGGCGATTCCTGAGCAAGTGTACGACGGATCCGCGACACCGACGGTGTTTGGCGTCACGTATTCTCCGCCCGAGCTCGAGCCGAGCGATACCCGTGGCTACTGTCTTCGCTTCAGCGAGCTTGCGTTCGAGAGCGGATTCGGTGTTGAAGCGCCGGATACGACAAACTCCAGCGAAGACACGACGATCCAAGTGGTCAGTGATCAACAAGGCGGTTACGTGGTCTACGGCTCGATCGAGGACCACGTGCTAGCCTACAACGTGCTCGTCAATACGTCGGCGACCCATGCAGCGCCTATCTTCAAAGCCATGATGGACGAGGCGGTGCACAAGCACCTGTTGATGCGCCATGCCATCAGCTTGGGACGGCCCATGACACAGGAGGAGATCGACCGCGTGGCAATTCGCGTGTCGTCCCACCCGCTGCCGCTATCGCTCAAGACTCGGACGCTATTCAGCTCCTTCCTGAGCCTGCCGGCCGTCATCTTCGTGGTCATCGCCTTCACGTTCATCCCGGCTTCCGTCATGCCCTTCCTCGTGCGCGAGAAGCAGGACGGTCAGAACGCCAAGTACCAGCAGCTTCTCTCCGGCGTGTCGTTACCTGCCTACTGGCTCTCCAACTTCGCCTTCGACTTGGCGCTCTACGTGGTGCCCATGGCTGGCGCACTCCTGTTGCTCCGAGGCTTTGGCGTGTCTTCTTCGCTTAGTAGCAGCGACGTGGCGTGCTCAACGTGCACCCAGGACGTCCCGAGCGCGCTGGTCGCACTCTTCGTGCTGTTCGGCACGGCCGTCGCGCCATGGACGTACTTGCTCTCCCACTTGATGCACGACTCGCGCTCGTGTCTGCTGTACACGATCATGCTCAACTTTCTGCTCGGCATCGTGCTGATCCTCATCAGCTACACGATGGGCACGCTCACCTCCACCAAGCCCGCGAACGACGCGCTGATCTATCTGTGGCGCTTCTCCCCGCTCTTCTCGCTTGGCAACGGACTGCTCAGCGTGATCGTCGCCGACATCAAGGCGCTCTTCGGCCTCTCAGGCCATGTCGTGAGCGCGTTCGATGCCGAGATCGCTGGCACGGACATCGCCTACCTGGCCGTTCAGGGCCCGGTGTACTTCTTGCTGACCGTCGTTGTCGACGAGTACCGCAATCGCACGGCTCGACACGACGCGCGGTCGATCACTGGAGGCAACGCACACTCGTTCTGGTCGCGGGTTCTTGCGCTTGCTCCCTTGGTGGTGCGCACAAGGACCGGTACTGGCGACCAGAAGAGATCCGAGTCGACGTTGAATAACACCAGTGATGCTGGTGACGAGAAGGAGGACGAAGACATCGCTGCCGAGACTCGTCGACTGAGAAATGGCCAGACCAAGACCGACGATGGTGATGCATTGCTCTCACTACCGGTCAAGGTCGTCGGACTGCGAAAGCGGTACCCCAACGGGAAGCTGGCGGTGCAGAACCTGACGTTCGGGCTTGGGACTGGCGAATGCTTCGGCTTCCTGGGTATCAACGGCGCGGGCAAGACGACGACCATGCGGATCCTCACGGGTGACTTGGCACCGACTGCGGGCTCCGCTTCTCTCAACGGGTTTGATATCCTCACCCAGCGGCGTGACGCGCGGCGCTCGATCGGCTACTGCCCGCAGTTCGACGCGCTATTGGATTTACTGACCGTGCGCGAGCATCTCGAGCTATACGGGCAGCTGAAGGGGCTGACACCAGTCATGAACGACGAGATCGTGAAGTTGTTGCGTAAGTTGCACCTTGAACAGTTCGAACATAAACTTGCAGGGACGCTGAGCGGCGGCAACAAGCGCAAGCTATCGGTCGCGATCGCGTTGCTCGGTGACCCCAAGGTGGTGTTCCTGGACGAGCCATCCACTGGCATGGATCCGGCCTCGCGGCGACTCATGTGGGACGTCATCTTGGACGTGTCAGTGCGTTCGAAGCGGTCGACGGTCGTGCTCACGACCCACTCCATGGACGAGTGTGAGGCGCTGTGCAGCAAGGCTGGCATCATGGTCGACGGCCGTTTGCAGTGCCTCGGATCCATCTCGCACCTCAAAGCGCGCTTCGGCGACGGGTTCCTCCTCGACTGCAAGCTTCGGTCAGCTTCAGCAGAGGAAGTCAAGCAACTGCAAGTCGACCGACTGTCCGCTTTCGACCACGAGATCGACTCGACTAGAATTGCAGATGTCTGTGCAGCCTTAGGGAATGCCGAACGAGCTGCAGTCTTCGTGGCGAGTATAGCGACGGCGGAACGAGGGACTGCGAGGAGTGTCAGTGTGCCGCACCTGTGCGCCTGGTGGATCATGGAAGAGCGCATGGAGGCGCTGGCTGCGTTTCTCCGTCAACACTTCGATCGGTCGACGTCTCACGATGATTCCAGCCTCGATGACCATCGCCGAGAAATCGTACAGCTCGAGCGGCAGGGCGACTACTGCCGCTACCGACTGGCAGCCATCGGCAGCGAGGCGGAGACGTCCCTCGCAGATATGTTCGAGCTCGTCGAGGGTGCCAAGACTGCGCTCGCGATCCAAGAGTATAGCATTTCGCATACAAGCCTAGAGCAGATCTTCAACAACTTTGCACGCCAGCAGCGGTCGTCCGGCCCACCTTCATGATGCTATCGGGACTTGCGACTCTAGACAGTGGGAAAGAGGCTGCAACCGCTCAAGTCGAGAGAAGGAGAGCAGCTAGGTCGTGCAAGCAGGGAATTGCAGCTCCACATTGAACACCTCGTTCACGCATTCACTCTGCCGTCGTGTCGAGGTGGAACACGCTCCCCGCCGGGATCCCAAGCCGCTCCATCTGTGCGGCGGCGCGCTGGTTCTTGCTCGCCATCTTGGCCGCCTGCCACGCGCGGCGCTCGGGGTCCGCGAAGCTGTCGGTCTGCCACGCAATCCCGGGGACCATGTGCAGTACCGCTCTGGTGGCGCCGCTGTCCGCCGCGGACGGAAACAGCCGCTGGAAGAGCGCGATTGTCGCCACCTCCTCGATGCCAGCGCTGCCCGGGCCGAGGTGCAGCCCGTCGCCGACGAGCGGGAAGCCCACCTTGCTCAGCTGCCGCAGGTTCCAGAGCGCGAGCGTGTTCCACGGACTCGTCGTGCCCATGAGCGCCAGTGGCTGTGGCGCCTGCGCCGAGAACTCGTGGCCCGGGAGCGCCGCGCCGGCCACCAGATCGCGGCTCGTGTCGAAGCGCGCGCGCAGGAACGCCACGGCCGCCGCGTCGGCGTCGACCTCGAGCGACTGCAGCAGCAGCAGCGACGCGGACGGGAAGGTCGTGGCCGCCGTGGCCACCAGCGCGTTGAGCGCCGGCACGAACTGGCCCCAGTGCAGCAGCGGGATCACCTCGACCGGCACGCGCCGGCCGCCCGGAGACAGCACGCCCGCGTCCACGTCCGCGTACAGCCGGCCGAGAAAATCGAGCACGGATAAAGCGAACGCGGACCGCGGCTCGAGCGCGGCGGCGGGGCGGCGGGAGGGCAGCGCCGCCACGCCGTCGGGAACGCCTATCGCCAGGAGGATGCCCGCCGTGCCCGCGTAGCTGGCCGCGCGCGTGCAAAAGGCCAGCGCCTGGCGCAGCGCGGCCGCCACATCCAGCCGCTCGTCCCGCGCGTGGTGGTTCCAGTGGATCCGCGTGCTCACGACCAGCGCGGCCGGCGCCTCCATCGCGGCAGTTGGCAGCTCCATGGTGGTGCTGTCTTTGATGCGCTTCTGGTTATCAGCCGAGGAAGGATCAGATCCAGGACGGGCTCAGATCACGAGGGTACTGTTACAATCGGAATAGAGCGCCTTTAGATGGTGCTCATGTCAATGAGTCGACGGGCTCATGATGGGAATGCCTCCATTGTGTCAACACATGCACGGGACTTGGTCCAGGTGTCGTCGTCGCGCTGTGGCGGCGGGCTCTGGAACGTGTACAGAGAGGATCCCCGGTGGCTATGGGCTAATGCACTAGACGGTGACGAGCGCGTGCACGGGGATGCCCTGAGGGGATGCCTGGCGCGTCCGTGGAGCGGAGCAGCGCATGACCGACAAGCGCGTTAGTGAACGACATCCGCTGCACTCGCAAAGGAACGATGGGAAGGCTGCGCGCACCTGTAGTCGCTCGGTGCTGATGACGCAGCCACACTCGAGCGCGAGGCCGCCCACGAGCTCGATCAGCTCGCCGATCACCTTGAGCGTGTTGCCCTGCCAAAAGTCGTCCAGGCGTTCGCACTCGCATTAGCTCCGCAATGCCAGCCATATCATGGATCATGCAGCGTACCGTGGCGACAAAGTCGTCGATGATGACGACGCGCGCGCCGGCGGGGATCGCGTCCGCCTGCATCTCGAGGCGGCCCGAGAAGAAGCCCGAGACGTAGTCCACGCCCACTGTGTTGCCTGGGATCTTGCGCGAGCGCCGCACAGGCACGAAGGCCGCCTTGAGCGCGAGCGCGACGGGCGCACCGAAGATGAACCCGCGCGACTCACAGCTCACCACGTGCGTGACGCCCATGTTGCGGTACCGGTGCGTCAGCGCGTCGACCGTGAACTGGAAGGCCGCGGGCTCGAGCAGCAGCGACGACACGTCCACAAAGTCCACGCGCGTCATGACGGCGATCGGGAACGTCTGAATCCGGCCTTTGAGGTACGCGGCCACCTGCTTGTTGTCCGACAGGTCCGTGGGTGGCGCCGCCGTCCCCGTCGTCGTCGTCGGCGATCGGTCGCCGTCCGCGCTCATGCTTCTCGTCGTCGTTCTCGTCGTCTTGGGAGAATTGATGCTTGGGCGGCAGGTGAAAAATCCAATAGTGAACGCAAGTGAGCTGTGAATGCGATGTTCAAAAAATCGCATTCATGGCCACCTTGCACTCACTGGGTAGCTCCTGAACGAAGCGCTGATCAAACTATACTCAGACTCAGTAGCTGAGTCGAGCACGGTTTCCGATTCAGCTCCCAGCAGCAAGAACTCGTCAAAATCTATATTTGATAAAGAACATTGCAAAATAAAGGGTATTTTTTCAATAGAGGTAATTGTACAGTGTGCGCATTTCCCAATACAAAAGCGGTGACTTTGAAAATAGTGTTTTTCGAAGTCTGTGCCAATGGAAAGCTTAAATATCAAATCTATTCGGCGACCACACAGCGTGATGGTTCCTCCGCATAACAATGGGCATGAAGGAAAGCGTGCGAAATGCATGGGGACTTCAGTGTCATTAGGGGTGAAGCGTTAGCATGGGTCTACCGGTTGATCCATGTAGCAGTGCGATGAGTTTTGCCTGCCAATCAACTTTTCGCCATGAAATCTCCATCCGCGTTGCTTCTGCTGGCCCTGCTTCGTCAGCGAAAGCTCCGTCTCTGATCGGCACTCGCGATAGCCCAGTGCGCGCGAGTACAGTACCGGTATTCAAGGCGCGCACTCCAGCACCCCGCCATGTCGGCGTTCCAACGGCTTTACGGGTCCGGCTGCGAGCAGTCGCTCATCACTTTGACTGGTTTCGACCACGTCACCTTCCGGTACTTGCTCGCGGGCTTCGAGCCACTGTTCGACACGCTAAGCCCGTACTCGTCGAACGGCTACATCACGCGGCTACGCCAAACCCCAGCCAGACGCGGCCGGCCACGCTCGATGACAGCTTTGCAGTGCCTAGCACTTACGCTGTCGTGGGGCCGGTCCAGATGACCCACCTCCTTCCTTAGCATGGTGTTCGGCGTTACACACTCGGTCATGGCGCTTTTCATCCGGTTTGGGCGTCGGCTGCTCATCATGCTGTTGCGCGACGACAGCAACGCTCGGGTTGTACCACCGTCGGAAGCTGCCGTCCGGATGTACCAGGAGGCCATCAAGACCAAGTACCCTCTACTCGGCGACGTCTACGCAATGGCAGACAGGCTGAAGCTCTGGCTGGAAGCGTCCGGGCGCTCCGAGATCCAGAACATGTTCTACAACGGCTGGACGCACGACCACTACGTGAGCTGCGTTTATGTGTTCTCACCGGCGGGTATCATCATCGCATGTGCGGTGAACGCGCCGGGTTGCATGCACGACTCACAGATCGCCGAGTGGGGCAATGTATACTCTAAGTTAGAGGGCGTCTACAATGCTACGGGCGGGCGCGTTGTGGTCGACTCCGCGTTCAGTAAGACTACCTATGGCTTTCTGCTCAAGAGTGGCGAGGACATTGTGACGCCTACAGAGATCGGCCA
>JAADYF010001017.1:0-10718 GCA_023338175.1 Phytopythium delawarense
AGAACCTCCACGCGCACAACAACCGCATCCGGTACGTTCCATCATGGTGCTGAGCCCAATGCGATGGTGTACTAATGGCATGAGCGCTCTCTGGTATCCACAGGACTCTCGATGGCAGCTCGCTCGTCCACTTCAAGTTCCTGGAGGAGCTTCGCCTCTCCGGGAACAAGCTCAAGGACCTCCAGAGCACTCTGCAAGTCCTCGGCCGGCTGCAGCACTTGCACGACCTGGACCTGTTCGGCAACCCCGTGGCTGAAGAGGAGGGGTATCGCTATCTCGTGATCGCTGCGATCCCGTCACTGCGGGTGCTCGACAGGCACGTCGTCACCGACGGCGACCGAGGCAGAGCTGCCAGGTAGAATCTTTCTGACGTGGACTTGTTTTTACCACTGTCGGTGCTAATGGGTGAGCCGTGTGCCTTCAGATTGGCTCGACACGGCCAGCGAAAGGATGGCGCAGGCCCTGACAGGCACCAACTTGACGAGCATCCCGGAAAGCAAGCCAAGAACAATCGTTCGGCTGCAGTCCCAGGCGCACCCCCCCAGCAAGTCTCCGGCACTGTGCGGCTGCTGATGAAGGAAGTGGCTGCCATCAAGCGTGACCAGCAGGTGTGCAGCTCTGATGAGTGGTTCCAAAGGCAAAAATGTTCTCAACTGTCGTGCTGGTGCAGCAAAAAGCGATTCAAGACGCCCAACGAGAGCTGCAGGAGCTCGAGCGCACGCGACAGCAGATGTTGGCAACGTCTTCAACTGTCGCGGGCTCTCGGGGAAACTCAGGCGGGGGCGAGACTGTCCCGGGGCTCGACGAGTGGGAGGCGGGTTCTCTGAAGAAGATCTTCCAGTCTCTCGAGGAAGCAAAGGACGGGTATGTGCAGCTCTTCACTGGTCTCTCGACCCTGCAGCTCTCACGATGCGCCTTTAATGTCTAGCGGGATCCGCCAAGAAGCTCTGGGAAAACTCGAGCTCTACCTGCGCGGTCGCGGCTTTGAACTGAGAGATGAGCGAGGCAGAGCCGTCCTTATGAGGCAGCTCGCGCTGTCCGAACCAATCAAGTGGATGGACCTCCGAAAGGCACGGTCGATCGATGACCGCTGTAATCCCGTGGCGTGTGGAGTAATTTGACTCGTGCTCTGTCCGCACAGTCACTCGCGGATCGACAGGTGGAATGTGCGCTGCTGGACCCGGCACAGCTCCGACTGGAGGCTGAGGCGTGCTTCGACAAGTGCAAAGTCCTCCGGGTGAAGATTCCACCGCACTGTATCATTCGTGCAAGATGCAGCTTGGCTGACACGTATTACTTGCCACATCCGATGGGGACTTGGCATAGCGGCGGCTCCAGACGCTGTCCCGGGATGACGACGCAGTCATGACGGTTCGTGGCGAGATGCAGTCAAACTCCATCTCGAGCGCGCTTTGACTGACCATCATCCAGGAGTTGCAGCAGCTGAGCCAACAGGGCTACAGGCTCCAAGCGTTAGCTGAGAGCAGCTCGACACCAGCCAGCAAGCTCTTCAGTTCTCCTCGGGGGCCGAGCTCTCGCGCCGTGAGTGACGCGCCTGGGGCTCGCACCCGCTTCTGCTTCACGACCTTCGCGAGGGAGACGCTGTCGCCATCAAGAACTCCCGAGAACCCCGCCGATCAAGGCCGCGCCTTCCTCGACCTCAAAGCGGAAAGCGCGGGGATCGACGAGAAGCTGTGCCAGAAATACAAGCTGCGAGGAAAGGTGCGTTAGAGCAGCACGCGAAATGGGCTGGTCTTGCTGGTCGTATGCTCCACTCTCTAACCACTTGACCCGCAGGATTTCCACAAGTACATGGCGAAGCAAACGCCGCAGCCATCGATGGCTCTCGTTCGGCGCCGGGTCGACATGTGACCTTCCTCTCTTCGAACTGGCAGCGTGAAACACGGCTATTGTAGTGTATATCCCTCAGTGGAGGGCGGCAGCTTGGCTTCAGCACGCAGCATGAGCGCGCTCCTACTCGATAAAGTCCTCGAGATCGGCGTAGGCGTCGTTTCCGTCCTCCTCGTGCAGGAACGCGTCGATGATAGGGTGGCGACTACGGAGGCGCTTTCGCCGCTTGCGAACGATCGGCACCACGTCGACGAAACGGGCCTTCGCCTTGCCTTGCCCGGGCTTCTCGGTGTCTTGATGCGTTGTCGAAATGTTGCTCTTCACCATCAGCACGAGGCTCTTGAGGCGATTCACCGACTCGCGGGGCATTTTCTGAAGGATACAGCGACAGTGATCAGTTAAAAAGTCACGCACAATACTCGACGGAGACCTGCTTCGCAGCTTCATACCTTCTTCAAGAGCGTCTGCGCCTTCGTAGGTACCTTGAGCAGGAAGATGTCCACTTTGAGCGCCGTGGCAGACAGCTGGAAAGGAACGAAACCATCCAGGGCATTGGGACAATGAGGCACAGTCATCGCACCAGAATGCATACAACCCTCGAGGACGTACCCGCGTCTTGGAGCTCGAGTCGCTGCTCGCCTCCTTCACCCACGCGATCCACCGTCGGCTTTGCGCTGCGCATCGGGCGGCGCAGTCAAACACCTCGACGGCGTGGGCGGAAGCAGTCGCCTCGTCCTTGGCGTCACTCATTCGCGCGCAGTTGTTGCCGATTCGGAGAGTGGCCTCCACGATTGACAGTGTCTGCACCAGCACCTTCGCCATGATCCACGACAGATCGCGGCTGCTGAAGATTGTACGCCGCAGCAGGTCTAGCACACACACGAGAACACTGGCCATTTGGCGGCGCTGGGAGGGTGTTGACTTCGCTGGCCGATTGCCCCAGCCCAAGCTGCCGACCAAACTCGAGGTGAATCTATCGGTCAGCGTGATCACGGCGCCAAGCGCCACGTTTTGGGCGGCCGAGGAGACGAGATGCGGGACGCGACCGCTTCGAGATGATGGGAAAATGTCAGCGTCCGAGTCTGCGTCCGACATCTCTGATGAACCTGCCGACTGACGAAGGCGCTTGCGCTTCGATCCGGCCAACAGAGAGCTGCCTATGGTCGGTGATGAGCCTTCTTCGTGGTCAAAACTGGGCGAGAAGCCGCACGCGCGAAGGGTATTCCGCAGCAGATCGACGACTGGTTCGGAGTCTCCGTCAGCAAATTGGAACGGGAGCGACAGAAAAGATATCGCTAGCAGCAACCGCAACAGCGGCACTTGGTGGACGACGTGATCGCACAAGATCTGCGCTGCTTGTCCCGACAACTCGTTGCGCGCAACGGCGTCGATGAGCGCGCCTGGCACGTCGCACAAGCGCTTGCACAGCGTAGCAGCACCTATACTCCACTTGGTCAGCGCTCCGGACGCCAGAAGGAGCTCGATATCACCGAGCATGGCACGCGCCAGTGCCACATAGCTGCTTCCACTCCCGACGCTGCCATGCTCGCCCTTCGTTACGACGCTCGACCAGCAACTGGTTTGCAGTAGCACGAATACCTCCTGCTGAACATCGGCAGCCGAGCTGGATTGGATCAGCGTCGTCAAGGTTTTCCCCAGTGCCGCGCAGATTCGACCAAGTAACTCGTCTCCTGCTTTCACATCGAGGATCACAGCGCCACCAGTCGAGCCTCCAGCGACAGTCAAGTAGCGTAGCGCGACAGGAACCTTCATCGCCATCGTCTCGGTGTAAACAGCAAACACCATGCTCGGGACATGCGCTGCGTCCGCCAAGCTATCACCACCACTTATCCTTGACGACGTCGGTGGGAGCTGCAGCGACGCTTGCGCATGAAGACGGTCGGCAAGCTCACGATACAGCAGTAACAGAGTTTCGAGGACAGCCCTGTTATCTTGGTCATCGGAGGTGCTTCGCTGGTTTCGGGTGCTTTGCTTGTCCGCGTTCACATCCGACTGCGTGAACAGGCTAAGCACAAACACGAATTCGTCGAAGGATATGCCGGAGACGGTGTTGCTGGGGCCCTTGCTTGAGACTTCCTGGGGTCCGCTATGAGATGTCACGGCTTGGTGCAAAAGTAGCAACAAAGTTGACGCGTGTGGCTGCAGCGCTCGTGCCAGTCCGAAGTGCAGAGTGCTCGAGAACGTCCGAGGAACTGTCCAAGCCATTTTCTTCTCCGACTCCTGGATCGTCTTGCGAATCATGCGGTGGACGCAAAACTCCATCTCCATCACCGACCATATCGAGGCCGCCTTGGATTTAGAGGCCTTCAGCGGCGCGCCTTGCAGCTCGGCGTGATGCTGCTCCAGCATCAAATCGATTGTGACGGTGCAGAGAGCCGAGGCGATGAACATTCGCGCCAAGAAGTCCCACACCGACCTCTTGCTTGATGCGCCAGACGACTGCTCCGTGATTCGACACATCCAGTGGAAGAAAAGGTCCTGGTTGGAGACGAAAACCGCGACCCAGCGTCGGATCGCCGTGCTCTCTTCTCCTCCATTGCTTGAAAGTGGCCGCTCAGTCCCAGGTGAAGTCGGCGCAGCGCTCTCAAACGCGAGCAGACACGATAGGGCTCGATGGAACAGTTGCCCCGCTGTAGCCGCTCCTTGGGGACTCGAATCTTGGAGGTAGAACTCGTCCAGCGAGCAGAAGTCGAAACGCAGTCCCGACGGATGTTCGTCGTCGTCCTCGCTCTCACTCTCGTCGTCGCTGTGAATGTTGCTTCGCTGATGCCGCGCGGTTGGTCGGACGAAGCGACCAACCTCATGATAAAGAAACTGGTGCAAGTCTGCCTGTGATGCGGGTCGAAGCTGCAGAGGGGTGTTGCACCGGAAAACTTGCTCCAGCCTGCCCATGGACCACGGACGAATGGACGCGCACACCACGAAGCCGCTCTTGATCGCTGCCAGTATCTCTTCCTGTACAAAGTCAAATGCATGGGTATTAGACATAATCTCTGCTGGCTTCCTGACCGCAAAAGAAGGCACGCGTACTTCCTGTTGCTCATCGAAGCGGAAGCCGCTCTCAAGCCACGTGCACCACAGATTGATAGCAAATTGCTGGTGTGGGCGGTTGTTCGCCGACAGGAGTTTCCGGAGAAACACCATCAGGAAATTGAAGAGCCCTGGGCAAAACGCATTGACCAAGCACGCAGTCAGGCTGGATGCCTTCTCGCATGAGCAATTTGCTGAGAGAAACGCACCTCGATGATGCATCGACAACCGCGAGGCGATCACAAAGACCTTCTCTGCCGACTGGAACGAGCTGTGGAAGTGCACACTGAAACCAAGAGTTACGGTCGTGAGCTCGATCTGAAGCGCGGCATCTTCAGTGAAGGCGAAACATGCCTACCCGAGCCAATTTTGAATAGCGTTCAGATGGCAGTGCAGGCTTTGAGGGTGCGAGTCGAAGAGCTTGCGCAGGATCTCCGAACTGACCTGAAGCGCGCCAAGTCAGTGGCCTGTCTGCAAAAGAAGCGCATTAATGGTTGTGCGTTACCTTGGCGGTGGGTGGCTGCTGGCAGCGCTCAAAGAGGGAACGGAGGATCTCGTTTTGAGCCTCTGGTGCCTAAGCATCAGTCGTTGAGGCATTAGCTTCAGAACTCGCATGGAGTCACGAATTGCCAGCGACCAACGTATACGCTTACCTTGTGAAAGATTGCCAGAAGCACCAGCTGGGACAGGTTGCGCTTCGTCCGGCAGTCGCCTGGGGTCTCCTTGATGCTACTGTCGCGGAGCAGAGCAGAGCTCATCTGGTCGACCCAGAACAGCGCCACGTCCATCAATAGCAGCGCCTTCCACTCGCGCGCGTATGCTTGCTTCCCTCCGAAGTTGATAACCTTGGAGACGCGGTCGTTCATGTGTACTTCGACCGCTCGATCATCTAGCTGCGAGTACGTCCTCTTCGTCGGAAGTAGGGCGTGAGACGCAGTACCTCCGCGATCCACATCGTCGACGCATATACGCCAGGCGAGGTCCTCGATGTCCTTGAACACTGCGGACTCTCTCGCGACCCGCAGTGATGAGGACCGGTGGTGCAGAATGGGCTTGGACGCCTGCAGGGCGTGCAGTAGAAAGATGAGGTCGTGCCAGTCCGCTCTGGTGTCGAGGTCGACTCGCTCCGGCTGCTCACGCGACGAGTCACCGCTCGAAGTCGCGGCATCGCGGATGGCGAGCGTCACGAGGTCGACGAGGCTCTGGGACTGGTGCAAGCACTGCAGGCACGACACGCGCGTCGGTGAGTCTCGAGGCGATCGGTCGACGCTACCAAGGCAATAGATGGCGCACCATCTGGAGGTTGAATTCCGCTTCCTGTCTGGATTGCACGGGCAGTCGCCGAAGCAGGAAACGCGCAATGTCGATCCACTGCGTGCTGTTCGTGACGTCGGCGACGGAGACGCACTCTCGCATGACCAGGTTCACCGCCTCGGCGGGCATCTGCGCGCTCGTGGCCACCATTTGCCGCACGTTCTCCTGCCACCGGCGGGGAATCGGGTCAGTGGCCAGTCCTCCAAGCGGCAATCGCACAGATCCCCGCTCACCTGCAGCAGCTGCCAGCCGGTGGGTGCGACGAAGCCCGAACTGTCCTTGAGTACGTCCAGCAGGAACGGCAGCGTCCGCACGGTCCACGGCAGCTCCAGCAGACCGACGAGTTTCTATCGTCCCGATGAAGCCGGTTAGTGACGGCGCTCCGCCCATTAGGAACCCACGAGCGAGCGAGAGAGCGCACCTCGTGGACGGCGTCCTCGTCCGCGGGGTCCGCCGCCGCGTCGCCCACCAGCTCCGCCAGCAGGCCGAGCAGGCTGGGCACGAGTCCGAGCAGCTGCGGCAGCGCCTTGGCACGCAGCTCCGTGTCCGCCACGGCCTCGCCCACGAGCCGGTAGGTGGCGTCCAGCAGCCGGTCGACCTCGCCCCGCAGCTTGCGGTGCCGCAGCTGACGGCCGGCGCCGCTACTGTTGCCGGCGTCGTCCAGCGCCAGCGCGTAGCCCAGCGCCAGCTCGGTTAGCAGCTGCATGGCCTCCAGCTCGCTGGCCGCGCCGGTCCAGAGCACCTGCACCACGCGCGTGGCGGCGCGCAGCCGCGTCTTGTCGCACTGCAGCAGCGCGTGCGCCAACGCCAGCCAGTCGTCCCTCGACCGGTCGTCCGCCGCAGCGTCGGCCTGTGCCTTCTTGCCGCCGTCGCGCCGCGAGATGCCGTCCAGCAGTCCGTCCAGCTGCCGCCATCCATCGCGCCGTCAGCGCCTTAGGAGGCCGGGAGCAGCGCCCGCCAGCCAGCCACAAGACGCACCTCGTCCGCATCCATCGCCGCCAGCAGCTGCCGCGCCGCCGCCGCGTCCGTGGCGCTCGCGCGCAGCAGCTCGCGCGCCGACTCGCCGCGCTGCATGTTGCCGGTCCAATGCGAGATTTGAATTCAACGGGCAAACAAGTATACCCCAGACGAGAACCGCGGATGACCCGAATACTGGACTCTACGGTCGAGATGCTCTGGATGTTCATTTGATCCAACGAGTGCACAATAATTGTTTGGGAGCTGGTAGCTTTGGCGGTGGGGTAACATTGTTCGGCGACTCCTACTCCATGACGTCCATGCGATGTGGCCATGTCTACGGCGCTGCATTCGTGCTGGAGCGATGCGAGTGGCGCGGCGCGGAGCCCGGCGGTCGCTCCCGTACTGGACGCTCTCCAGTCGGATGGCTACCTCTCGCTCGCTGCTTATATGAACCCGCCCAGCAGGCGGTCGACCGCCGCCTGGACGTTGCCGAACGTGGCTTGCAGCGCGCGGATGTTCTGCTCGCGGTTCGAGAAGCCCATGTCGCTCAGCTGGGTCAGCTGCGACGCGTACTGCTCCTCCGGGTTGGCGGCGGGCGCGGCAGGCGCGCCAAAGCCACCGAGCCCGGCGCCTCCGAACGCTGCGAACGGGTTGGGCGTCGAGGCAGCGCCAGCCGGATTGCCCGCTGCGCCGCCAATGTTCAGGCCTTCCAACCTGCGCGCACACACAAACAGACACACGTTAGAAGAGTTCGCTCGGTACCGTCGTGCCTTGGACCAAGCGGTCACGCTTTTGACTGACCCAGGCATGAGGCCGGAGCCCCGCAGCTGGCTCATCGCGTTCTGCATCTGTATCATCGCCTGGATGTTCTGCGGGTTCATCGCGGCGCGCAGGAACTCGGGGTTCATCATCATCTGCCGCGCTTGCGGGTTGGCGTTCATCATCGCCGCCATCTGCGGGTTCATCTGCTCCATCTGGGACAGGAACAGCTCCGGGTTGTTCGTGATTTGCTCCAGCGCCGGCTGGAACAGCGGGCTCTGCAGGAGCTGCGCCATCATCTCCGGGTTGGGCGTCGCGCCAGGAGTCGCCCCGGCGCCAAAGGCCCCCGCTCCCCACGTGTTCGTGGCAGCGGCATTGGCTCCAGTGGAAGCGCCTACACGACCCAAGCGGTTAGAACCATCCAGTCACGGCATGCAGGGATCGTGCCACTCACCAGGCATCGCCCACGGGTTCGAAGCCGCCGTGCTGGGAGCAGCACCCGTCGAGGCTGAGCTTGTGCTGGGCTGCGTCGCCGTCGAGGAGGAGGAGGAGCCAGAAGGAGCGCTGCCCGCGAGGCCAGGCATCGTGAAAGCGGGTCCGCGCGGGGCGCTCGCGCCGCTGGTCGCCGCGTCCATCAGCGGCTCCTGCACGTCGTGGTACATGCGGCGCAGCGCGTTGAAGCCCTCGGGGTGGCTCTCAATGTTGCGCAGCGCCGTGTCCTGGCTGCGCATCATCTCGCGCATGGCTGCGGGGTTGCGCATGGCCTCCATGCTCTGCCGGAGCAGCTCCGGGTCGTTCATGATGTGGTTCAGCTGCGGGTTCTGCTCCAGCAGCTGCTGCATGGCCGGGTTGCTCTGCATCATGGACCGGATCATCTCGGGGTTGTTCAGGATGCCCTGCATCATGGGCGAGTTCAGCATCTGCTGCATCATCTCGGGGTTCTGCATCATCTGCTGCTGCATCGCCGCCATGTCGGGCATCCCTGCCCCGCCCGCGCCGAACATGCCGCCGAACGGGTTCGCCGCGCTGGCGCCAGCGCCGGCCGCCGTCCCGCCCGCCGCCGGCGGGAACAGCGGGAAGCCGAACGGGTTGGCCGCCGGCGCGGCCGCAGCAGGGGCGGCAGCAGCAGGCGAAGCGGTGCTAGCAGCAGCGGGCGCGGGAGTCGGCGCGGGCGCGGGCGCGGGAGCCGCCGGCCGCGCTGACCCGCGCACAAAGAAGATGGTGTCCTCCGCCTGGATGCCTGCGTTGCGCGCGTGCGTCCGTCAGTCAGAGATCCATCGCCCGCCGTCGGCAGCCTCGAGCCGCACGCACCGTAGCTCTGCAGCGTCTGGTCGTCCTTGAGCACCTTGCCCTTGTAGATGAGCCGCTGGAGCGCCGCAGGCACCTCCGTGTGCGCCACGAGCGCCTCCTTGCACTGCGCCACGGACGCGTTCAGCGCGATCTCGAACGAGAACTTCTTGCCCGCCGTCGTCTTGACGTGCAGCGTCGCCATCCTCTCCTCGGGTGCTACTCGCCGCTGCTCTGCGTCCAAGCCGGAAGCTGGAAGCCGTACGCCGTAACCCGTAAGCCGTACGCTAGCAAACCTTGCGCCTTGGTGCCTTGGTGCTGAGCGAATGCAGGGGAAGTGCTTGGGAAGCGCTGGTGCAATCGAGAAGCTTCTCGCAAAGTCGGTATCGGAGCTGCTGACACGTTGGGCGACCCGATTAAGTGCGGAATCTGCAAAACCTCGATCACGACTTCAACGCGAGGTTTTGGCGAGGGGTTCCATGCCGCTCGGGGTACTTTTGTAACCTATAGGTTACGCTCCCACATTTGGCGGGAACCGCGTACTCCAATCCCAAAATGAGCGCCGACTCGACCGCCAATGGCGCCGCGCGTGTGGCGGCCAGCGACAGCCACGACGGCGTGACCGTCGTGGAGACCAGAGAGGTGGCCAGTGAGGTGGATGGATCGGTGGTCAGCGACGCGACGGCCAAGGCGGAGGGCAGGACGTGCGCGCTGTGCGCCGCCAAGAAGCCGATCGCCGGCGGTGCGTGTGGATCGATTGGGCGGCGGTGGGGGTCGCGGCGGCCGTGCTAACGGTGCAAGATGGTGGGAGACCAGGCTGTGCGAACAACGCGTGCAAGAAATGCTGCCTGGCGCACTCGGACGACTGCCCGGCGCACCAGAAGTCGAGGAAGAGCGACCTCATGGCGGCCAGTACGACTTGCGAGCCGTCCACGCCGAACGACGCAACCCCACGGCTAACGCCGCGTTTCTTGCTGCTCCGACTAGTGCTGGACAACCCGCCGGTGCCGGACCCGACCAAGGCCAAGAAGCCCGTGCTCAAGCACGAATTCAAAGAGAGCAACTTCGCCTGTGCGTCGCGTCGCCCTCGCGTGCCCCGCCGCCTCCCCTGCCTGCACTCACGCCGTGCTTCTTCCGCGCAGACTACCAGGAGACGGTGACAATCTTCTGCGTGCGCGACTTCTTCGGCTCCAAGAAGCTCAGCCAGGGCATCCTGAACGACCAGACGCGCTCGCAGCGAGTCAGCGGGTCGTACCTGGGCAAGCAGCCCAAGCGAGTCAAGGGCGTCAAGTCTCCGGAGCTCAAGGCCGCCATCATGGACGTCCTCGGCAAGCGCAAGCGGCCTGAGGGCGAAGGTAGCGTTGTGGCGGCAAGACCCGCGGTGGTCGAGGCTGCTAGCGGATAGAATCCCCCAACGCGCTGCTTCATCCCTTCAGCAGATGCCAACCATGTACTTTGAACCAACAGCACTCGCATCTCCATTGCTACTTCATCCA
>JAADYF010001018.1:0-10715 GCA_023338175.1 Phytopythium delawarense
AATGGTAAAAAAATATCAAAATAAATAGTAATTTTTTTATAAAAATATAATTAATTTTTTAATTAATTATATTTAGTAGTAATATAATTAATTATAATTTAATAAAATATTTTTTATAATATTAAATTATAATTAAAATTATTTTTTAACTTTATAACGAATTAAAAAAGATTCGAATTTACCTAAGAAAGGAATAATTATAATAAAGAAAAAAAAATAATAAATCATACTAACAATACCAATTTCAGTATAAGGATATTCTACAGGCATTTGTCCAATCCAACCTAAAATAAGAAAAGCTACAACTAATAACCAATAACAAACTTTAAAAATAGGTCTAAAAGCAGTACTTCTAATTTCTGATGAATTAGTAAAAGGTATAGTTAACATAACAACTAATGAACCAAACATAGCTATAACACCACCAATTTTATTAGGAATTGATCTTAAAATAGCATAAAAGGGTAAAAAATACCATTCAGGAACAATATGTAAAGGTGTTTTCATTGGATTAGCTTCAATATAATTATCTGGATGACCTAAAGTATTTGGATAATAAAAAACAAAAATAAAAAATACTAATAATAAACCCATTACACCAAATAAATCTTTTGTATAAAAATAAGGATAAAAAGGAATATTTTCTGTTTTAATAGTTAAACCTAAAGGATTATTAGAACCTACTTCATGTAATAAAGCTAAATGTATGATAACTGCACCTGCTATTACAAAAGGAAAAGTAAAATGTAAACTAAAAAAACGATTTAATGTAGGATTATCTACAGCAAAACCACCCCATAACCAATCTACAATATCTTTACCTATAAAAGGTATAGCAGAAAATAAATTAGTAATAACAGTAGCACCCCAAAAACTCATTTGTCCCCAAGGTAAAACATATCCCATAAAAGCAGTTGCCATCATTAAAATAAAAATAATAACACCTGAACACCAAACTTTTTCTCTAGGTGTTATATAAGAACCATAATATAATCCTCTAAAAATATGTACATAAACAACAATAAAAAAAAAAGAAGCACCATTAGCATGTGCATATCTAATTAACCAACCATTATTAACATCTCTCATAATATGCTCTACACTATTAAAAGCTAAATCAATATGAGGTGTATAATGCATTGCTAAAAAAATACCTGTTAATATTTGAATAACTAACATTAATCCAGCTAAAACACCGAATCCGTAAAAATAATTAAAATTAATAGGTGTTGGGTAATCTATTAAATGATTATTAAGAACTGCAAATAAAGATTTTTGATTCCATCTCATTAAATGAAATAGAATTTAACCTAAAAACAAATATATTTGTATAAAAAGAATTAATGTATTTTTTTATTCCATGGACTATTAAATTCAAATAATCTATATTGTTGAGATAAATTAATAGGTTCATAAACTACCCTTTTTTTTAATTCATTATAATATACTTCTAAAAAACCACTTAAAGGAAAATCTTTTCGTAAAGGATGACCTTCAAAACCGTAGTCAGTTAAAATTCTTCTTAAATCAGGATGATTAAAAAAAAAAATACCAAACATATCCCAAACTTCTCTTTCAGACCAGTTAGCACATTCAAAAACATTAACAACTGAATCTACAGGTTGTAATTCATTTATAGATATTTTAACTTTTAAACGGTTATTAAAACGTATACTTAATAAATTATAAATAATTTCAAAACGTTGTTTTTTATTAATATAATCAACAGCACAGATATCAGATAACATTTTAAATTGACTATTAGTATGATTTTTTAAAAAAAAAAGAATAGGAATTATTTTATCAGAAGGAATGTTTATACATAATTCATTTTTATAAATTGTATAACTTATAATAGGTAAAATTTGTAATAAATATTGACTAAATTTTTGTAATAATTTCATAATAAAATTTATTGTATATTATTTTAAAATATACTTAAACCATTTAATTTTCTAATATTAAAATTTAAAATTATTTTTAATAATATGTTATAAAATAACTATTTTATATTAATACGTATAAACAGGAAAAATTGGACTTGAACCAATAGCAATAATTTTGGAGACTATTATTTTACCAATTAAACTATTTTCCCGTTTTTAAAATATTAATATAAGTATAATAATATAAATGTATTTTTAATATTTATGTGATATCAATAAATATAAGAATGTTAAAGAGCTCTTCCAGCCACAGGTTCCCCTACGACTACCTTGTTACGACTTCATCAAAGTTACTAATTACTTTTTAGGAACTTTTATTTTATTAATATTTAATATAAATTATGAAATTTTTATAATTTTATTATTAAAACTAATAAACTAAAAATTATTTTAAAAATAATTAACTTCCTGGATGTGACGGGCGGTGTGTACAAAGTCTAGTAACATATTCACCGCAGCATGCTGTTCTGCGATTACTAGCGATTCCAACTTCATATGGGCGAGTTGCAGCCCATAATCTGAACTAAGATAATCTTTAAAGATTTGCTCCAATTTTTAATCATTATTGCCTCTCACTGTAATTATCATTGTAGCACGTGTGTAGCCCAACTCATAAGGGCCATGAAGACTTGACGTCATCCCTACCTTCCTTCAACCTATCATTGACATTTTTATTAGAGTGCTTTTATTCTTTATAATAAATTAGCAACTAATAATAGGGGTTGCGCTCGTTAAAGGATTTAACCAAACATTTCACAACACGAGCTGACGACAGCCATGCAACGCCTGTTTAAATTAAATTGAATTTTTTTAATTTAATTAGCAAGAGTTGGTAAGGTTCTGCGCGTATTATCGAATTAAACCACATGCTCCACCGCTTGTGTAGACTCCCGTCAATTCCTTTGAATTTCAATCTTGCGATTATACTTTTCAGGCGGAGTGCTTAACGCGTTAGCTTGATATCTAAAAAATCTAAATATGAGCACTCATCGTTTACAGCATGGACTACCGGGGTCTCTAATCCCGTTCGCTACCCAAGCTTTCGTTTCTCAGTGTCAGTATATACCCAGATAATTGCCTTCGCTTTTGATCTTCCTTCTATTATCAACATATTTTATCCCTCCAATAGAAATTCCATTATCCTCTATCTATACTCAAGTTTCTCAGTTTTGAAAAAATTTATAAAGTTAAGCTTTAATCTGTTTTTTTCAACTTAAAAAACCACCTACAAACCCTTTACGCCTAATCATTCCGAATAATGCTCGCTCCTCCCGTATTACCGCGGCTGCTGGCACGGGTATTAGCCGGAACTTCTTTTTTAAGTACTGTCATTTTCCTCCTTAATGAAAGAGCTTTACAACCTAATTAGCCTTCTTCACTCACTTGGTATTGCTGGATCAAGCTTCCGCTCATTGTCCAAAATTCCCCACTGCTGCCTTTAAAAAAGTTTGGGCCGTGTCTCAGTCCCAATGTGGCTGATCATTCTTTCAAACCAGCTAAAGATAGTAGGCTTGGTAGTCTTTTAAACTACCAACTACCTAATCTTACGCAAACTCATCTTTTAACGTTATAAAACTTTATAAATTTATTCAGTATTTTTATTTAAATAATTATCCTGAATTAAAAGGTAGATAATTCACGCGTTACTCACCCGTTCGCTATGTTTTTATAAAAAACATTCAACTTGCATGTGTTAAGCATACCAATAGCATTTATTCTGAGCCAGGATCAAACTCTATTTAGTTTTTATATTAAGAAATTAATATAAATTTTTAAAGAATCATAAAAAATTTAAAGTAAAAACATTCTTACATTTAATGATGTCTTAAAGAATATAATTTTTTAATTATTTATATTAAATATATTGGAGAAAGTAGGATTTGAACCTACGTAGAAAATATTTCAACAAATTTACAGTCTGCCGCTTTTAACCACTCAGCCATTTCTCCTTTTGTGATTAGTGGGACTTGAACCCACAATATTTACTTGGAAGATAAAAGATTTACCAATTAATCTATAATCACCTTTTTTTATTATATATATATATATATATTTTTTTTTTTTTTTATAACTTTAATTAATTATTAATTACCAACCAAACCTACTAAAAAATAAGCTCTAGGATTAGGATCTGTAGATGGTCTTGCAATTGATGAAACGGGTACAGGTAGTGCTGGTTCAAAATCAGAACCATCACCGAAATCACCATCACTTTCTAAAAAAGCGTAAAGTAATATAAGAATGCCTACTGTTATTAATACACATCCTATAATTTTACCTGCAGTAGTATCGATTTCTTCTTTTTCTACTTCTAAATCCATATTCATTGTTTCACATAATGTTATATTTGGAAAAAAAAATGTATAAATGATAAGAAATGAGATTAGAGAAATTAATGATTTTAAATCGTTATTATTAAAAGTTAAATATTTTGAAATTAATTTTGTTATATATATGTAATTTTTTAATAAAATTAATATATTTTTTAGTAATAATGTGAAAAACATGATTTTATTTATTATTTTAATTTAAAAATATAAATGTCAATTCTATTATTATTCCCTATATTTTTTGGAAATACCAAATACTGCCTTTGGGTCCATTTATATTTAAAAAAAGCAAAAAAAGGGATTCGAACCCTCAACATTAACCTTGGCAAGGTTATACTCTACCATTGAGCTATTTTTGCAATTTAATTATTTAATAAAAAATAATGAGTTTAATAATAAAAATAATTCATTATTTTTTTTTGAATTAGTATGAATTGAAATATCTATAGGAGGTATATCTTTAAATCTTAAAAATTCAGTTTTTAATTCAAAAAAATTTAAAATATCTTTAATTTGAAAATTTAAAATATTTTTATTTTTAATATCAAAATTTATTTTATTAATATTTGGTAATATAAATATTAATAATTTTTCAATAAAAATATTTATATTTTTTTTTCGTAAAGTTACTTTACATCCAATAATAGAGTTTTTTTTAATTTTTAAAAAAATATTATTTTTTTTTGATTTAGTTACAATGGGTTTTTGATTTGTTATTAATTTTAAAAGTATTATTATATTTATTAATTTTTTTTTTTCAATATTAGCATTTTTAAAACCAATATTTAAACAAATTTTATTAATTTTAGGTATTTCATACACATTTTTAAAATTAAATTTTGTTATTAAGTCGTATGTTGTAATATTTTGATAATGATTTTTTAAATTGTTATTCATATTTAATTTAAAATTTATAAAATATTAGAAGATAATGATAATATTTTAAAATTTTTTTGTTTTCTAAATTCAGAAGTAATTGGACCAAAAATACGAGTACCTAAAGGTTTATTTTGATTATTTAATATAATTATACAATTTTGATCAAATTTTATCATATTACCTATTGTACTATTTTTTTGATATTTTGTGTGAATAATTAAAGCTTTAAATAAATCACCTTTTGTAATTTTAGCTTTTTTTTTTTGATTTAAACGTAAACTTTTTGCTGAAATTAGAATTGTGTCACCAATTTTTCCTGTTTTTTTTTTATATATTTTTATACATTGTCCTTTTTTTATACCACTGTTGTCGTTTACTTTTAATTTAGTTTGTATTTGAATCATATTTAAATTTTATAAAATAAAATTAATTTATTTTTTTTATTTTATTTAAAATGTATTATTATAGAATTTATCAAAGAAGGGACTTGAACCCTTAATGCTTTAAAGCTTTACATCCTAAGTGTAACGTGTTTACCAATTTCACCACTTTGATAAGTAATACCTACTATTGGACTTGAACCAATAACCCTCTATAGGGAACAGATTTTAAATCTATCGTGTTTACCAATTTCACCAAGTAGGCTTAAAAATTTATGAAAAAAAATAAAATAATAACTTATTTACAATTACATTTATATGAATTAAAATATAATTTTTTTATACTTTCAATTACTTTTTTATATCTTTTTATAATTTCTTATTATTTTTCAAATCAATTAATATATTTATTAATAGATATATTAATTAAAAAAGATATGTTAAAATATTTTATTTTTACAAATATAACAGAAATATTTATTACAAATATAACAATTTCTATTTTTATTTCAACATTTATAACTTTTCAATTAAGTTTAATTTTTTTTTGGATTTTTATATCATCAGGTTTATTTAAATATGAAAATTTTAAAATAATAAAATTATTTTTAATATTTTTTATATTAAATTTTTTAATAATTAATATTATTTTAATAAAAATAATACCTAATATTTGGTATTTTTTTTTAAATATAAATTTTTCAAATCATTATTTATTTAATATTTATTTTGAACCTAAAATTAATAATTATTTTAATTTTTTATTTATTTCTTTTATTTATCTTTTTTTAATTTTTATTTATTTCTTTATATTTTATTATATAATATTTAATAATATTTTTAAAATAAAAACAATTATAAATTTAAGAAAATTTTTTTATTTAAAATTTATTTTTATAAGTAGTATAATAGCACCACCTGATTTTATAAATCAATTAATTATATTTATTATTTTTATAAGTTTATTTGAAATTTATATATATTTTTTTTTTTTTTTAAATAGATATTTTTTTAATAAATTTTAATTTATTTTTATTTAAAGTATTATTTATAATTTTATTAATTTCAGTTTCTTTAAATATTTTAAAATTTAATTGATAATTTTTTATATACTTAATAGATGTTATTTTTAAAGAAGCACCATTTGTTAAAATAATTTTATTTTTATAAGTAAAGAATTTTTTATTTTTTTTCATATTAATTTTTAATTAAATATTAATTTATTTTGGCTAGATAACATAATGGTAATGTAAAGGACTGCAAATCCTTTAATGACGGTTCGATTCCGTCTCTAGCTTTTAAAAGGATAGAGTGGGATTTGAACCCACGGTATTGTTAAATACTTCAGTTTTCAAGACTGACACCTTAAACCACTCGATCACCTATCCAATTATAAAATTAACGTCTTTTCATTTTTTTAACTCTACAACCATTAAAAGGTCTAGAAGTTTTATCAAAAATATAACCTATTTTTATTTTATTTTTTTTTATATTTTTTAATATATTAAATCTACCTAGACCTGTACCATTTAAATATATATTTAATTTTTTTATTTTTTTTAATTGAATAAATTTATTAACTTTATATATAATTAATTGTACATTATAAGGTGTATTTTTTTTAAATTTAGTTTTTTTAAGAGATTTAGTAGACCATTGTTTTAAAAGTTCACCATTATGTTTAGTTAAACTTATAATAGTATTTTTTAAACTACATTTTATGTGTAAATTACCTAAAATGAAAGTATTTTTATTTTTATATTTTTTTTTAATCATTTTTATTTAAAATAATTTATTTTTTTTTTTTTTTTTGAGATTTTAATGGACGTTTTTTACTAAATGTTTGTTTTTGAACAAATTTTCTATTTATTTTTTTAACAGTTTTAGCATTAGTATGTGTACGTTGTCCTCTAACAGGCAATCCTAAGCTTAGTCTAATACCACGATTACTTTTAATCTCTAATAATTCATTTAATCTATCTTTTTTAGATTTTCTTAATAACTGTTCAACTTTTATATTTTTATTAATATAATTTATTAAACGGTTTACATGATTATTTTTAAGTTTATTAATAGTTATTTGAGGATTAATTCCTATATTTTTACAAATTTTTTTAGATTGATATTCATTTATACCGTATAAAACAGTTAATGAATATAAAATACTTTTTGAATCTGAAATTGTTTTATTAAAAATATATAACATAATAGATTATATCTATATACCATATAAAATGATAGAAAAAAAAATAAATCCCATTACACCATCACAACGACATACAATTTTATTAAAAAAAGGAAATTTAAGTAAAAAATTTAAAATAAAAAAATTAATAAAAGGTTTTAAAAGATCAAATGGTAGAAATAATCAAGGTAGAATTACTGTAAGACATCGAGGTGGAGGTCATAAACGTTTATATAGAAAAATAACATTTAATAGATCTAAAAATAATATTGAAGGTTATGTTAATAAAATATTATATGATCCTAATAGATCAGCAAATATTGCTTATATTAAAAACGATCTAGAATCTTTTTTAATTTTAGCTCCGGAAGGTTTAAAATTAAATCAATATATAAAAAGTTCATCTACAGCTGAATTAAAAATAGGTAATGCTTTACCTTTAAAAGATATTCCTATTGGTAGTTTAATACATAATATAAGTTTAAATATTAATTCAAAAGGAAAATTAATTAGAAGTGCAGGTACATCAGCACAATTAATTCAAAAAATTGATAATAAATACGCAAAAATAAGATTAAGTTCAGGAGAATTAAAATTAATTTTATTAACTTGTTATGCCACTTTAGGTACTGTGTCTAATGTAAATTTTAAAAAAATAAAATTAGGTAAAGCAGGTCGTTCAAGATGGTTAAATCGTAGACCTTCCGTAAGAGGTGTAGCTAAAAATCCTGTAGATCATCCACATGGTGGTGGTGAAGGTAAAACAAGTGGTGGTAGACCTTCTGTAACACCTCAAGGTAGAATTACTAAAGGTCAACCTACACGTAAAAAAAATAAAAAAAAATTAATTATTCAATAATTATGTCTAGAAGTAAATATAAAGGTCCTTTTTTTAAAGTTAATTTATTAAAAAAAAAACAATGGATTAAAATAAATAATAAAAATTTAGTAATTTTACCTGAATATGTTAATAATTTTGTAAATGTTTATAATGGTAAAACTTTTATAACTTTAAAAATAAATGATAAAATGATAGGTTTTAAATTTGGTGAATTTATTAATACACGTAAAAAACATATATATAAAAAAAAAAAATAATATAAATTATGGGTCAAAAAATTATACCAATTAGTTTACGATTAAATAAAAAAGAAAATTGGCATTCAAGTTGGATTGTTGAAAAAAATGAATATTCAAATTTATTACATTTTGATTTAGAAATTAGAAAATATTTTGAAAATATTTTTAATTATAAAAATATAAAATTAATTAAAATAAATACTGTTAAAATTTCAAAAAATATTTATGTGTATATTTATATACGACATAATTATAATTCAAAAAATTTTTATAAATTACCATATAATAAAATATTAAATCATTTAAATTTATATTATAAAGAAAATAATATAAAACTTTTTATAAAAAATATAAAAATTAATGATTTAAAAATTTTAAAAAAAAATATTGGAAAAATTTTTCGTTTTATAAAAAAAAATAATAAAATTAATAAAGATGTTAAAAAAATGATATATAATTTTAGTTATGCTTTGTATACTAAAAATATAAATATTATATCTTATTATATTAAACAAACTTTAGAAAGAAAAAAATCTCATAAAAAATTTATAAAAAATATTAATAATATTCTTCAAAGTTTTTTTAAAATATTTTCCAATTTTATAGGTTATCGTTTACAATTTAAAGGTAGATTAAATGGTTCTAAACGTAAAAAAAAATTAGTTTATCAGAAAGGAAAGATACCTTTAAATACTTTAAAATATGATATTAAATACCATTTAAATGAATTTAAAACACCTTCAGGTATTTGTAGTATAAAATTATGGATTTTTTTAAAAAAAAATTAAATTTATGTTATTTCCTAAAAAAACAAAATATAAAAAACAATTTAAAGGTAAACTTGTAGGTAAAACAACAAAAGGTAATAAAATAATTTTTGGTAAATATGCTATTAAAGTTTTAGAAGAAGCTAGATTAACTGCTAGACAAATTGAAGCTACACGTCGAATAATTATTCGAAAAATGAAAAGATTAGGATTTTTATGGATAAGAGTTTTTCCTGATACACCTGTTACATCTAAACCAACAGAAAATCGTATGGGTAAAGGAAAAGGTGCTGTTTCTTTTTGGGTTGCTAAAGTAAAAAAAGGACAAATTTTATATGAAATAAGTGGAATTTCTTTAGAAAATGCTAAAAAAGTATTAAAAGCGGGTTCAAATAAATTACCTGTTAAAACAAAATTTATTTATAAATAAAAAAGGCTTATAGTTTAATTGGTTAGAGCATACCGCTCATAACGGTGTAGTTGTAGGTTCAAGTCCTACTAGGCCTATATATTTAATAATAATTTAAATGCAAAAATTAAAAAGACAAAAAATTAATAAATTATTAAACTATCAACAATTTTTAAAAAATAATTATTTAAAAACTAATAAATTAAATTTAAAAAAAATAATATTTGAAAATCAAATTTTATTTAAAAATTTAGATTCAAATGTATTAGAATTAAATAATTATGAAAATATTTATTTACCTTTTACTTTATTAAATTTAAAAGATATTTATACGATTAAAAATCAATATGAAAATCAATTTTTATTTAATTATAATTTAAATTATAATATTATTTATAATTTTAATAAAATAATTTTTAAAAATAGTTTAAAAAAAAATAATAATAAAATAAAAGGACGTATAACTGGTGGAAATAATAAAAAAATTTTAATTTTAATATTAGGTATTATTTTTTCAATGAATCCTATTCATTTAAATAGCTTAATAAATAATAAAAAAACTTTTTATTTAAATAAATTAAATAAAAATAATAAATTTAAAAAAAATAAAAATTTTTATATTTCTAAAAAAATAAAACCAAAACAGTTAATTAATAGTTATAAATTAAGATATATTAATTTTAAAATAAATACTATTTCAAATTCTAAATTTAAAAATAAAAAAATATTTTCTAGAATA
>JAADYF010001019.1:0-10710 GCA_023338175.1 Phytopythium delawarense
CCACATGAAGCGAATCATACCAGCAGTAGAGAGCCACTGCGTATCAGCACCAAATACGTTGGTTAGCATACTTTAGATCAATGTGAGCGCTTGAACAGTACGTACATTCTCGTCGCGCCGCTCGTCCTTCATGAAAGTGACGAGGGCAGATGTGAATGGAAAGGATTCCAAACGCTTCTGCCCTCCCACCATCTTCCGCATGGCGTTGCCCTTGAACGCCTTCAGCTTCGCTCGCATCGCCCACCACCCATGGACAGTGCCATGTGAGTGGCCAAGCTCCCGGCCGACATCGGCCACGGTAGCCCCGCCTTCGATGAGCTTGATGGCCTCACGCTTCTCCTTTACTGTGTAGCCCTTTTGCTTCGGCATAGAAATCCGTAATGACACTCGGGAATGCTGGTGGCTGTGGTCCTGAATAGCTCCACGCCAGCCAAGTTTTATTCTGAATTGATTGGCTGTTCAGGTTTTTTAGGTGACTGCTGATTGGCTAAAAATCATTATTTTTTGGGGGATCTAGTCCGGCTTTTTGTGTCGCCCGGCAATAGGGGTGGAATTTCGATAATAAACGAAAATAGGGCCCTGATTTAGGGCTTTACAAGTCCGATTAAGTGTTTTTTGTTTGAATTGTTTGCAAAGTAAAATCATCTAGGATGTATTTGTCAGGCCGGTTTTACTGCATTCTGCCTAATAGGGAAAATTGCCTGTTTTAAATCGAAATTGTCGCCCTATCGGAGTCGATCAAGTCCTTATTAAGGGCTCGAGTTTTCGGCTAAATACGGTTAGAGTTGAGAACACCTCCAACCGTGCTCCTGCTTTTTACACCAGTCACTCCTCGGCAGCCCAAAGCAGATCCGCATTCCCTCGCAGGTGTCGGCGCCGCGCTCCCCGCTTTCCTTCCCCCCCCCGCGTCCCCGCGTCCCCGCCAGTGCTCCACTCCGCCGTGACCATGGACGGCAGCGACCAGCGTACGTGTCCGCGCTCCCCGCGCGTCTGTAGGCCTCGAACTGACCGAGATCCGCCACCTCGCGGACCCATGCCGATGCAGCCAAGAAGACCACGGGCCTGAACCCGACGGCCAAGTCGTTCTCATTCAACCCGAGCGCCAGCACGTGGACGCCGTCGTTCACGCCGCCGCCGCCGCCCCCGCCGCCTGCCGCGCCCGCCCCGCCCGCGTTCAACCCGGTGATGCCCGTGCCCAAGAAGGGCGGCGCCACGGTGCTCGGCGCTCCCGCCAGTCCCAAGAAGGCCGCGACGCCCGTGGCCAGCCCGAGGAAGGCCGCGACGCCCGTGGCCAGCCCGAAGAAGGCCGCGACGCCCGTGAGCAGCCCGAAGAAGGCTGCGCCAGCGGTGGAGCAGGTTGTGGCGCAGGTGGAGAAGCTCGCGGTCGAGGACAAGCAGGAGGAGGAGACCAAGCCCGCCGCGGATGCCGAGGACGCGGACGAGGAAGACGACGAGTTCGTCGAGGAGGAGGAAGTCGGCGACGAGGACCCGCGCGAGCACCTGAACGTGGTGCTGATCGGACACGTCGACGCTGGCAAGTCGACGCTGTCGGGCAACATCCTGTACCTGATGGACCAGGTGGACAAGCGCACGATCGAGCGGTACGAGAAGGAGGCCAAGGCGCGCAACCGCGACAGCTGGTTCCTCGCGTACATCATGGACACGGGCGAGGAGGAGCGCGCCAAGGGCAAGACGGTCGAGGTCGGTCGCGCGCAGTTCGAGACGGAGAACCGCCGCTACACCATCCTGGACGCCCCAGGCCACAAGAACTACGTGCCCAACATGATCCAAGGCGCGTCGCAGGCCGACGTCGGCATCCTCGTCATCTCGGCGCGCAAGGGCGAGTTCGAGACGGGCTTCGAGCGCGGCGGACAGACCCGCGAGCACGCCATGCTCGCCAAGACGCTCGGCATCAACAAGCTGATCGTCGTCATCAACAAGATGGACGAGGCCCAGTGGGCCCAGGAGCGCTACGACGAGTGCGTCAACAAGCTGCGCCCGTTCCTGCGCACCTGCGGCTTTGCGGTCAAGCGCGACGTCATCTTCATCCCCATCTCGGGGCTCAGCGGCGACAACGTCAAGGACACGCTCGCCAAGGACAAGGCGCCGTGGTACGATGGCGAGTCGCTCCTCAACTACATGGACACGATGCACATCGTGGGCCGCAACCCCGAGGGCGTGCTCCGCGTGCCGATCCTCGATCGCTACCAGGAACGTGGCACGGTCGCCATGGGTAAGGTCGAGTCCGGCGTGCTCAAGACTGGACAGAAGGTCCTGCTCATGCCCACGCGCGCCACGGCCGTCATCAACCAAGTCTACATCAACGAGGCGCCTGTGCGCACCGCCAAGCCCGGCGAGAACGTGCTGATCCGCGTCTCGTGCAGCGTGGACGACGTCCAGAAGGGCTTCGTGATGTGCGGTCTCAAGGAGCAGGAGCCGCCGCGTGCCGTGCACGCGTTCGCCGCGCAGATCGCGCTCGTGGACACGCTGGAGCACCGCCCGCTGCTGACGGCCGGCTACAAGTGCATCCTGCACATCCACACGATCGCGGTCGAGTGTACAGTGGCCAAGCTGCTGCGCCCCATCGACCCCAAGACGGGCAAGCCGGTGAAGAAGCACATCACGTTCATCAAGCAGGGCCAGGCGGCGATTTGCCGAATCGAGGTGGAGCAGAGCATCACGATCGAGACGTTCGAGCACCTGCCCCAGCTCGGTCGCCTCACGCTTCGCGACGAGGGAAAGACCATCGCCATCGGCAAGGTGCTGCAGCTCGAGAAGCACTCGACCGAGTAAGCGGCATTCATTGAGACGCGAGGCTGCCTCTTCGGTGAACATCCCTGACCCCATCCACCATGCAGTTGACGACGACCGAACGTGATGAATGAAGCAAGCTCGTGCTGATCCACATGGCGTCGCGTTTGTGTGCTGCATTCGTGTCTATCGTGCTACCAACCTTGTTGTGCGAACTCACTGGTCCCAGGAGCTCGCGAGGCGTGCACGCTCGTCCACCCACTGCTTGCGGAACGTGTCGAACCGGTACAGACTCTTCTCGCGGCGCGAGATCTTGAGGTCGGTCGCGAGCGCGTGGCCCGCCGCAAGTGGACTGCTGCCGCTCGCTCTCGCGTCTCGAACGCTCCCGGCTGGCGCTGACCTCTTGCTCGTGCTAGTGTAGGTGCTGCGGGTGGACGCGCGCTTGTCTCCGCCAGTGCTGGTCGGGTCGTCGTACAACTGCGCCGTGCTCCAGAGCACGACCATGGACAGCACGCGGCCGTGCTTGTCGTCCGTCTTGGCCCCCACGACCCGCGCCGCCACAGTCCGCTCACCGATGGCTACCATGGCCCCCGCTGCGCTCGACACCGAGTAGACGGACGAGGCCGCCAGGGACTTGCCAGGCTGCCCAGCCCTGCTGTCCACGCCGCTGCTCCGGTACAGCCGCTCGCAGAAGAGCACGGCGTCGCCGCGCACGAGGTCGCCGACCTCTGCGCACTCGACCGTGAAGTGCTCGGCGGCGTTGGACGCGCGCAGTGGCCCGCCGCCGCCCGCGCGCTCCTCCTCACGAGAGCTCGGCGTGCAGATCTGCGTGACAGTCGACTGCTCGCTCATGCCACCCACGCGGTTGAGCGCCACAACTCGCACGCGGTACACGGTGCTCGGCAACAGCTCGGAGACGGCTGCGGTGGGCTCGCTGCCCTCGTACACGCGCGTCCAGCCGCCGCTGTTGACCGCTGCGCTACGCCCTGCACCCGTCTGGATGTCGCCGCCTCCGGTGCTCGGCAGTGTCTCCACGAGCCTGCACTCAAGCACGAACCGATACGCCCCGCGCGCTCCGGCATGCCACCGGAGCAGCGCAGAGGTGCACGAGACGCTAATGCGGCCGGGACAAGTCGGCGCAGCCGGCGCCGTCCACAGCTCGAGCGCGTCGCTCAGCTGGCTGCTCGCGTGCGCCGACACGACTCGAAGACGGAACCGGTACAGCGTGTTGGGCTCCAACCCGGCAACCACGGTGCTCGTGTCCTTCCCGCGGTACGACACGACCGCCATCTCGGACGAGGAGGAGGAGGAAGACGACGACACACCAAGTTCCTGATCACCCGGCTGCCCACGGTCGCGCTTGAGCACGTACTGGACGTCGTCCGTGCGATTCCACCAGCGCGCGAACTCGGTGAAGGAGATGCGGCCGTCCGCGTCCGTGTCAAACTCGGCCAGGTACGCAGCGAGGCGCTCGTCCGACGGCGCGACGCCCAGCTCGGCTAGCAGAGCGCGGAATTCGGGCAGCTCGATGTACCCGCTCTTGTCGGCGTCCAGCCGGTCGAACCGCGCGCGGAAGTCGATGCTGCCGTCGTCGAAGCTCGTCTCCTGTGCCCACTCCTTGAGCAGCCGCGAGATGTCGTCGCTCTGCTTGGGCGCCGCTACTCCGCCGCTCACGCCGCCTCCGTTCTGCCGCTTGACAGTCACGCCGGACCCAACGTTGCGCTGCTGCAGCGCCTCGTACGCTACGCTGGGCCGAGCGGTGGCAGCGCCCCACTTGAGCTTGACGGCTGAGCTGGAGGCTCCGCTCTCCGTCGGCGGCGGAGGCGTCGGCAGTAGCGTGTTGACGATGACCGGCGGGCTGTGGAGACTGCAACGGCCTTCTTCGTTCTCCGCCTGCACGCGGAACTGGAAGGTGCTGCCGCTCGGCAGTCCGTGGACGACGAATGACGGCGTGGCGCCTCGGTAGATCTCCACGTACTCGCCATTCGCCTCGTCAGTGCACTGCTTCAAGATGAAGCGGCTGGTGCTGACGGTAGGCGGTGGCTCGACTCGCTTCTTCGATGTCACTCCTCCTGCCCTCGATGAAGTCGACGCTCCAAGCAGCTGAACCCGCGAGCTCGCGCGTGACAGCCTTCCACCAGCCCCGGTATCATCGTCCCCGCTGTTGTTATCAGCATCGTCGGCATCATCGACGCTCAACGCGCCGTGGAAGAAGCCGAGGAACTCGCTCCAGGACAGGTTCTCACTGTCATCAGTCTCGATGACGTCGAACACGCTCAGTGGCGGGCCATTCCCATCCACCTTGGACCCGTTCGCGATAGTCACGCGCTGCAAGAACTCGAGAAGCCGCGGCTGTCGGCGCTCAAGCTGATCCATGAACTCGTCGCGCGAGATGACGCCGTCCCCGTCCGCATCTGCAGCGTCGAACACGCGTCGTAACTCGCGAAGGTGACGCTGGTATGATCGAGACGTATCCCAAGCGAGAGAGATGCTGCTAGCGCTCACCTTGACCGCCACAGGGGCCGGAGGCGAGGCTGGTGCCGTCACAAAGTACGTGAAGTTGTAGGGACCTGCACCGAATCCGTTGAGTGCCCGGACGCGGAACGCGTACTTGGTGTTGGGCGTGAGACCAGTGACGAGGAACTGATAGCGCGGTTTCCCGCCATTGTCGCTGAAGTCGCGCGGGTCGCGGCAGATCTCGCGGAACTCGTTCTTGCGAAAGCTTGACGATCCCTCGGCACCAGCGGTCTCGAGCTGGTAGAAGGCTGCGCCGTTGTTCCCAGTCACGCGCGGTGGTGCCCAACGCAACAACAGCATCGTCGTCGCGTCCACTGCTGGCTCGCTGTCGTTGTTGTCGCTGATGTCTTCATCTTCATCGACACGATAGAGCGGCGGGGCGTCCGGCGGCTGCCCATTCGTCACCAGTTGCTGAAGAACGCGTTGCTCCCGTGGCGCTGCCGACCAGAGCTCGAGCTTCTTGAGGAACGGAAGCGCCTGCTCGTCGCTCCATTGCGAGAATGGGCAAGGAGCAGGCGCGAGCTTCTTCACGACTCGCAAGTCGCACTCGGGCGTGCACACGAACCGTCCGCCACCCTGCTCACGACGCTTGATGTGCCCTGGAAGCTCTGCTCGAAGGCGACTGCCTCCACCACCACTGGTGCTGGAGGTGTTGCTGACGACGAGCTGGAAGGCGCGCAGCATGCCACACTCGTGACACACGGTCTCCCACATGCAGACCTGGCGCAGCAGCATGTCCGTGTCTCCGTGACACTGGATGAGCCTCTCGTCGCCCACGACGGCCAAGAACTTGGGCATGCTCACACGCTCTTCCAGTCCGTCTCCAGCGCCTTCTTCCTCGTCGTTGAAGTACTCCACGAGCCGCTGAGCCTCTTCGGGCTGCACAATGATCCCTTGGTCCGCCAGAAAGCGCGTGAACTCCCGCCTCGTCATCGTCGCATACCGCTCCATCTGCTGCTGCTCGGTGAGATCGTCCGGGACAGGGTCGTTGTCGTCGTCGTCGCCGTTGTCCCGCCTCGCGATCGCCCGCTTGTACTTCCGCTCGCAGTGGTCGATGAACGCTTGCCGGTAGTTGACGCCGCGGTGGTGCAGCAGCTTGAGGAAGACGTCTCGAAGTGCTGACGATGGACAGTGGACGTCGCAAGCAACGGGTGGGAAGCTCTCCCAAAGCGCTCGGCACGTCGACACGCTTCTGAAGTCGCTCGTCCAGCGCACCCAGGCTTCCAGAAGAGTACGATCGACGGCTTTGAGTGCTCGTCCAACCTGTTCCCACTTGGTCGTGGCCGTGCCTAGCGCGTCCCCTTCGTCTTGTGGCTCGTCATCGTCCTCCGATGGTCGCGGCAAGTGGTCCAAGAACTTGAGCGCCTTGTCTCGGAGCGCCTTGTGCGCTGTCCAGGCCGCGAAGCTTGCCTGGGATTGCTGACGCCGCGATCTGTCGCCCTCGCTGCGCTTCTTCCTCGCCGGATTGTTCGCACGCTCGAACTGGTACCTGTCTTTGGTGAAGCCCGAGTCTTCCTCGTCGTATCCCCCGCCACCCGCGTCGGAGAAGTTGGCGCGCAGCACATGTCCCTGCTTGACAAGCAGCTGCTTGCACTTCTCAAGGTCTCCACCGCGGCCCTGGAAGCCGTCGTTCATGGCGTGCACGTACTTGAGTCCGCTGTTCTTCATCAGCTCGACGGTCGTGGATGGCGCCTTGAAGTTCTTGCGGCGCACAGCGCCTTTGCTCGAGAAGTCGAAGCGTGTGGTTGCCTCCTTCTCCTCTTTCGTCGGCGTCGGCATCCGGATGCGCAAGCGGTCCTTCTTGCGGACCCACGCGCTGTGGGCCGCGATGCCGCCCTCGGCCTTCTCCTTCTCCTCGTCGCGCTTTTGCGCGTCAATAGCCTCCTCGTCCTCCTCGATCCACAGCAGCATGCGCTTGACGCCAAGCTTGTTGAGTGCTTGTAGCTCCAGCGCCGCCGCTGCCAGCGCCTCGCTGCTGAACGACGACGAAGACCCTGCAGAGACGGAGCTCGCTAGCACTGCCGTCAACTGCTTCTTCTTGTCTTGCGGCAGCTTCTCGAACTCGCTCAGCTTGGCCTGAAGGTACTCGACCACGCGATGCTGCGCCTGCTTCCAGTACCGCTTGCACAGCGTCAGGAAGAGCTGCAGATACCACAGCAGGACGCCAAGGTTAGTCCACGCATCAGCCAGAGCTACTTCATCGATCAGGGTCGCAACGCACGGCATTCTGCTTCTTCTGGTCGGCGGTGAGCGCTCGGCGCGCGGCGATCTTGGCCGTGTCGCCCTTCTGCGGCTTGGCAGCTTGATGCCACTTGAGAGTCATGTAGTATCGGTCGGGCTCGGCGTCGTCGTGCTCCATCATCTGTCGCGTGCCTATCGTGAACTGCGACGCCTCCTTCTCCGTCAGCGGGACCCGCGAGAACGTGTGATACCGCGTCGTCCACCTGACCCACAGCTCGCCAAGTGAGCGCAGAGGACACGAGCACGGTCGCTGTGCTCGTCCAGAGCCTCCTTCACCGCTTTCGACTACGCTACACTGCGCCAGCACGGTCTGCGCCATCCTGACGGCTGCTCGAGAGATCTTTGGCGCGCCTGGAGCCAGGCATTTGCCTTCTCCTGCAGTGACGATTTGGTCCGCGAGTGCGAGCACCGAGGACGGCAGTAGATTGCTGCTAGGTCCGGCGTTCCCCGGCCGAAACGGGAGGAGTGCGTCGGACATCTTGGCAGTGATCTGACCTGGAGTCGTGCTGATGCAACGAGCGCAGAGAGAGCACTTCTTGGCGGGGCACTGGCATCGCGTCCGCTGCCGGGACACGGCGTGCGCAGTGTTGCGGCACACGCCAGGGCAGTCGCAGCGCTCGGACCGGCCAGTCTTGAGCGCGCAGTCGGTGGCGGCGAGCGACACGGCCACGTCCAGCCACTTGTCGTCGCTGACCGCGCGCTCCACGTTCATCTTGGTAAGCGCCTGCGCCATGCGCTCGTACTTGTCCTTGCGCGCGACCCAGACATCGAACTGCACGCCGCTTGCTGTGCTCCCGGTGTTGCTGCTGCCACTCGTGGACTCGTCTGCGACCTTCAAGCTCGTCGCCTGGTGCTTCCGGCCGACTGCAACGGGCATGACGGTGTCGACATCCTCGTCTTCGTCGCCGAAGGCGTTGTTCTCGTAAAGATCGTCGACCGCGTCCATGGCGGAGACTGGTGGCCTCGGCATCGACTGCTTGACCCCACCGCTCCTTGCAGAGCTCGGCGTGCTCGTTCGGTCCGTGATCGCCATCCTGGGCCTGGGCTTGTCGCGGCTTGAGCCCAGACTGGTCGTGTGAAAGACAAGTGCGCAGACGCAGGATGCTTGCTTGACCTGGAGCTGGCCGCCACCATCTATTTATCGCCATGGAGGCTGCCCAACTGCTCTTGATGGAGCATGCGCATGCCGGAAATATCGTCGCGAAACGGAAGCCCTGCGATCCAAACGAGGAGCAACCGCCATGCGACCGAGAGGAATCCATCCACCAGCAATGACAAGCGGACCATTTTCACCATCCATGCAAACAAACATGCACGAGCACACACAACTCTCACCGTTCCATACTCTTCATCGCGGCGTGGCAATCACCGGCGAGATGACTGGCTGTCTCCGTCCGACTCGCTCGCTCCCTCATCTGCTTCACACGCCAGCGCCTGTTTTGCCCCTGAGAACGAGATGGACGCGCCGACGCGCCACCGGTCGGTATTTAACGCCGCAGCTGATCGAGGCATCGCTTGTAGTGTCTTGCGATGCATCGGTTGGTGTGTACTTTGGGCCCTCCCAGTAGATCTTCCCGCACTCCTCGCACTTCCAGAACTTGGTCACGGACTCGAGCGCCTTCTTGACATTCTTGGACTTTTGCGTGCGCACAAAGTCAATGTCGACGATCGCGAAGTTGGTCGAGTTGCAGCGTGCACAGCGCGACGCCCGGTCTTCGCGCTTCCAGAGAAGTCCGAACTGCGCTTTGACTTCTCGAAACTGCTTGTAGCACTCGTCATCGGATAGAACAAAGCACGCTCCTGCGTCGCGGCGGCTGGGTAACTGCGTATCGCGCGTCAGCACGATCCGATCCTCTCTTGCAGCCATTGCAAGCATCTCTCTCTTTGGATCGTGCGCGTTCGAGGAAGAGGCGTCGTTCCAGATCACGACATCGACACCCGTGGTCCGCAGCCACCGTCCAACTTGAGCCACCATCGAGTCGGCGAGGAACTTGTACTCGACCGCGCCTTGCGTGTTGTCGGTGTTCGCGCGAAGTCCGTCGGCAGTGCAGGCGTCTGAGGTCGACTCAGACAGCCCAGAAGCCACAACGAAGTCATCAGCTGGCTCCGCAGTAGCATAGTCTCCGACAGCAGCGATATCGATGAGCTCGAAAAACGCCGCCGACTTTACCCAGATAACGGTATCAGCTGACCCGCTTCCAGCAGCAAGATAGCCAGCATTTTGGAGGCTGGAGTCCGCATAGATCGGGATCTTCGCATCGTGTGGGAGGTTATTTGTGCCCGCAGCCGACCCGCTCGTCGATGCTCGATGGCCGAATGGAGCGACAGTGCCAGGGGCAAAACCAAACACCTCCACGCATTCGGCTGTCGTTGCCAGTCGAACCTTGCGACGGCCGACTCTGAAGGCTCGCGCGAGCTTCCCGATGTCGAGTTTGCGTCGTGCATCGATGCAGACAACGCGAGGCTGGTCTGCAATCGTATGACAACACATCGAACTGGGTTAGTGCGCTTGCCACGTTTGTAGCCGCATGAGAGAAAAAAAGCATACCTGCGGCAAAGAAGCAAATGCTGTTCACCGGACGAAACATTTCGCGCCGATCTTCACTCGAGGTTTGCAGCGTCTTCAGAGCTTCGTACGGAACAAACGAGATACTCGCAAACCGCGGATCCTTCTCCTGGTAGCGAGCGATGCTGTGATGGTGCTTGTCGATCTGTTGATGCCAAAACCGTTGAATCTCTTGAGGCGACACCACGGGCGAAGCGTTGTGAGACTCGGTGACACGAGTCATCCAAGCGGATTGGTACTCGGTGCGCCTCACAACGCACTGAAACACACATTCTGTGCCCAATCGCGTCGTCAAAGACAACACGGAGGCACAGCCGCTCGCCTGGGGTGGAACCACTTGCTTCAGAGGTTGGTTGGCACTGTTGCAGAGTATTCGTTCATGAGGGTGAGTGTCGATCATCTTAATACTTTCTGAGCAGGATAATGGATCGTACCCAGTCCCATTCGAGATCTTTTCCACGATCTTCACCAAGCAATGCGCATCGAGCGCAGCATACTCGATTTGCTGGCTTGACAGCGGACGCTGTTCCCAATCAGACAGTTGCATTTTCTGTCGAGAGATCCCAGCAAAAGAGTGAAAGGGTTAGATGCTGCCGGAAGAATGTCAACGAAACGCTACAATGCTTCGACGCTTA
>JAADYF010000102.1:0-42529 GCA_023338175.1 Phytopythium delawarense
ACCAAGATCGCCATCATCTACTACTCCACCTACAACCACGTCGTCAAGCTCGCCGAGACGATCAAGGAGGGCGTCGAGTCGGTCGAGGGTGTCACCGCCACCATCTACCAGGTGCCCGAGACGCTGCCGGAGGAGCTGCTGCCGCAGATCCACGCGGCCCCCAAGAAGGACTACCCGATCGCGACGCCGGAGACGCTCAAGGAGGCTGATGGCATCCTGTTCGGCTTCCCGACGCGCTTCGGCTCGGCTCCGTCGCAGATCAAGGCGTTCTTCGACAGCACTGGTGGTCTGTGGGCGACCGGTGCGCTGATCGGCAAGACTGCTGGTATCTTCTTCAGCACGGGCACGCAGGGTGGTGGCCAGGAGATCACCGCGTTCACGGCCCTGCCGTACCTTGCCCACCAGGGCCTGACGTACGTGCCGCTCGGCTACCGCTCCAAGCTCACTTTGAGCATGGAGGAGATCCACGGCGGCTCCCCGTGGGGTGCTGGCACCTACGCTGGCAGCGACGGCTCGCGCCAGCCGACGAAGATCGAGCTGGATGTTGCCAAGGTGCAGGGCGAGTCGTTCGCTCAGGTCACCAAGAAGCTCTCGGCGTAGATCGATGTGGCCTCTTGCTCCAAGCTAGTCCAGCTGGCATAATCGCCGATAACAATGGACTGTTCTCCTCTGCAAACTGCTCGCGTGGCATGTTATTGGTGCCGCTTCCAATCTCGGACCGGTAGGCTTTTGCCCAGACGAAAAGTCGCCGCAAGCATCGTGGAGCTCGACACAGCACTGAGGAAGTCGCAGCCATGACCAGGTTTGTGCCGTCGAGCAAGGAGCTTGCATCGCTCGAGCGGGGCGACGGCGAGTGGGAGAACATTCAGGTGTTGATCATTCGTCACAATCGTGAGGGATCAGGCGTCTGTATGCTTATCACACGCGCTGGTGTGCCGTATGACGAGTAGGAAGTGCTTCGTGGCGCGTTCCGCCGGTTGTTCGTGGCGGTGGCGGACAACAGCGCGCGCGTATCGGTTCGCATAGTCTCCAGGCAGTTGACTTCGCTTGGCTGGGCCACTGCTGACACATCTCTGGGTCTCTCTAGAGCCTCGAGCAAGAGCTAGCAGCGAAGACACGCGAGTCGGAGCGACACAAACAGCACGTGGAGGCGCTCGCCCGGACTCTCAATGTCGTGAGCGAGGAACTGCGAAGGTTCGAGTCGTGGTGGATCGCCCTTGTCCATCGAGAGCACGCGTCACGACCGCTCAACGACTGAATCCTCGTCTTCCGACAGAAAGAAGGAGGAGATGCAAGAACACCTCCACACTGCGTTCCGCCAGAGCGAGGGGCTGTGCGGCCGCGTTGAAATTCTGGAGCAATTGCTGGAGCGAACAACTGAGGCTGTCAGCACCGACTGCCTGTCGACTTCCGTGGCAAAGATCGAGCATCGACTCGGGCTGCTTGAAGACGAACTCGGCCATGTATGTGCTGCCTTTGACGCCCGTCCAACGACACTCCTGACGTGTTGCTGTTGGTTTGGGTGCGAGCAGGTTATCGAAGCTGTTGAAGGGAAAGCGGACGTGGAGTATCTCGAAGATAGGCTATCCTCGCAGAAGCGAGCCATGCAGGACGCGCTGAGGAAACGGGTACGTTGGTGGACTTTGGCGATGATCATTTGCTTGCAATTACCCACAACGGACCAAGTTGGCTCACTCACTCTTGAGCAGTGCAAAACAGTCGTGGTGGAGCGGGAGATGCTGGCACTGCGGCAGCAGCTGGAAGCGGAGCTGGGGGAGAGCTGCCTAGAGTTGTCGACGAAGATTGGTCAAGCTCGCAGTGAGTTTGCAGCTTTGGAGAGCGCAGTGCTGGCCAGCGTGGCAACAACGGTCGCCTCGAAGTTGGGTCGTGTCCGCATCGAGGTGGAGAGCGGCATGGAATCGCGGATTGCAGCGTTGGATGCTCGCGTCTCAGCAGCTGAAAGCGAGGCCACAGCAGCCAACACTGCTGCTTCTATCGCCTCGCGCAAAGTGCTTGAACAGCCAACAACTGTGAACCTGATGGCTGAGGAAGTCGCACAGCTTCGCCAAGATCTGAAAGAACTGGTGAGGGCACTTACGTTGCAGCTCGTCCCCATGCCAAATCTCAACACTTTCGTATGTCATGCAGGCAGCAGCGGAGCAGCAGGCGCGTTGTGAACAAGACAGATACGACAGCATTAGCAGCGAGTTGCAGGCTGCAGTAGCTCATCTGGAAACCAGTCATACTGGATTGAAGCAAGAGCTGAGTGCCATCAACAAGTTCACAAGCGAGCTTGTTAGCAGCGATCAGCTCCACGCGATGGAGACGCGTCTAGTCGAGAGCCATCGCGACGCGGCCATCGAGATGCAGCTTCAGCTGTCGAATGCGCTGGACCGAGTGGACGTCGACAAGAACGAATCAATGGGTTATCACCTGGACCAGAGCGAGCGGTCGAAGGCGATGGCGCATCAGCTCCAAGAAGTAGACCATGTGACCCGCTTGATCGGCAAGCAGCTCGTGCGCACGGTGTCCCAGCTCCAGGTGCTATGGGAGGAGCGGCGTGCACAGCTCGAAGCAGCAGAGCTGTGTCTGGACGACGCGTTTGTCCGTTTGACTGCCACTGGTGAGGAGCAAGACGATCAACATGCAGACGCGAAGAACCAAGACGACCACGATCTTGGGGATGGAGTCTGCAGCAACGAGGGCCTCACGAAGATCAGGTCCGAGCACAACGCTCTGCAGTCGCAAGTGAGCGAGAAGCTGCAGCACTATCAGTCTCTGCTGCAGCTCGGACAGTGAGCGTGTTTCTCCAAGTGATACTGCGATAATTCGGCACCAACGCGTCGACAATCGAGCAACGAACGCCACGGTCGAATTCAGAGTCTCTCCGTCATGTCCTCCTACGGCATCGCCACCTCGCCACAACTCCGCCCTGACATCTCCATCTAACGTGATGCCTCGCTCGCTCGCTCAAAAAGATGGGGACGCCCCGTTATAGCTGTTGCTGCCGTACTCCTCCGGGGACGCGTCGAGTGACGAGGACAGCGCAGGCGTTGGCGAAGGAGCTGGCAGTGCCGACGAGGTCATGACGGAGACCAGCTCGACCGAAGACAGCGCCGCCACGTCCAGCTGCAGCGCCGACTCGACGTTCTCCAGCACGGACCACACAAAGTCGCGCGTCTCCTCGTACGAGCGCGCGTCGTCCTCGTTCTCGTGCTCCAAGCGCGCAATGACCGTCTCCGTGCTGCTCGAAGCCGGCGCCTTCGGCAGCAAGAGCGTCGTGACGGTCGAGTCGAACAGCTCGGCGATCTTCTGCTCGGTCAGCAAACCGTGTGCGGCCGAGAGGATCTCGTTCTTGCGCTGCGCCGCTTGCTCTGCCTCGAGCGGCTCGGGTACCTCGCTAATATCAATGAACGCCTGGGCCGCGTTCTCGACGATGGCGCTCAGACGGTCATTCTCCGTCAGCACGGCGCTCTTGGTACCCCACATCCCGCTCGAGCGGCCGTTGCTGCCCGCGCCCGTCATACTCAGGTCGCCATGCAGCTCCAGGTGCTTCTCGAGCTCCAAGAAGTGCAGCAGCGCCGGGTCTTCCAGGATTCCGGGCACCTGGAGCAGCGACGCTGTGGACAAGGCAGCGAGCTGTTGGTTGCTGTCGTGCGCGAAGGAGGAAGCAGTTCATGACGCACGTACCGAGGTACTCCTGGAGGCTCGCTTGGCGCTTCACCAAGAAGTTGGGGTCGAACCTGACAGACGAAGGGAGAACAAGCATCCGTCAGCTCAGACAACGCAATGGAGGCATAGCCACCTCGACGTGAAGCTTCAGAAATGCATGATGCAACCCGCATCGAGCTGCGGGTGAACGATCCACAACCGCGAGACGATGGATGGGTCCACAGCTGCACAGCCACAGTCTCAGAGCGACTCGACATCCCGCCCAGCTCGTCCATCGCTGCCGGACCTCCGACTCGACCCACATGCCCGAACGCACAGCCCCAACTGCCCTCATACGCAACGCGCACTGCCGTTCGCCCGTCGATCGCCCCCTCCGTGCGCGCGCCTCAATTTAGATAAGATCAAGTGATTTGGCATTCCTCGCTCGTCGCCACGGCCCCACGGCCTTCCAGCCACTCCCGTCAGCAATGGCGAGAGCGGCGGAGGCGTGAGCGCGGCAGACGAGCTCCTTCTTCCTCAGTCAACATGAGAGAGCGCGGCGACGGGGGTCGGGACGGGCACCGGGCGGTAGAGCGAGTGTCAGGCTGCCGGTGTGTGCGTCCAGTCACGGCAAGCGGGCGAGGAGTTCGACGGCAGCGCCGGACGGTTGAGCGGGGCGAGCCAGCCACTGGAGGGATCGGACGTCGTCCGCGCCCTCCTATCATCACGGACTGCGGCTAGCACAGCTGCAACCTCCTCCATGCACCGACCAAGCGGAAGCGGAAGACAAACGACGGGAGAAGGCAACGCACCTGCCGAACCACTGCTTCTCGGGCAGCTGCGCCTCGATGAGGTCGCCGAAGCGGCGCAGCAGGCGCGCGTGCAGCTGGTCGAAGTCGCTGAAGCGCCGCGAGATGCGCCAGAGCCCGCCATTGCACGAGATCTGTCCGTGCACGGGGCGGCGAGCGCGTAAGAGACCGCCGGCAAGTCCCGCCGTGTCTCCCGCCGACAGACAGACAGCCACGCGGCCCCTGAGACAGCGAAGAAGCAGAGCGCGAAGGTACCTGCACGATGAACTCGGTGTGGTCCCCGACCGTGTCGTAGCCCGTGATCAGCGCGTGCACGTTGACGGCCTGCATGGTCCGCGCCGGGCGTCGCGAGGTGCCCGCGAGGTGTTTGTTGTTCTCCGAAGGGAGCTTCTGGGCAGCATTAGGTTCGCGCGCACTTAACGAGAGACAGACGAACTTTACGATCGACACCTTTGAAATGCAGCAGCCAACTTCAAACTGCCACGAGCTCAAGATCGCGGCCAACGCCTGAAGGACCTCGCGCTGCGTGTTGGGCAGGAGCTGAGCCAGGCATGGAGCCTGTGGTGGTGGCTGTCGATGTGGACCACGCACTGGCGGCGGTGGCGGGCGCGGTTGTGGCCTGGCACAACGCCCAAGCGGCCGACGCGCGCGAGCAGGTGGGGTCGCTTCCTTGTCTCGTGGTCTCGTGGCTGGATGCCGTTGCTCAGTACGACCGCCACTGTTGCTGTGACTAGCTGCGCATTGAGGACCTCGCCTTGGCCAACTGGGAGCGGGTGTGGGGCCAGGTGTGTGAGAACGAGGCAGCGGCGTTCTTCGCGTCGCCGCAGTTCGCGGAGGACGTGGGCGTCGTGCCGGACGCGGCCGCTGCGCTCAAGCCGCTGCGCAAGTACTTTACGCTCGTGGCAGTCGCGGACCGCCCGCGCACTGCCGAGAAGGCCACGCGCGAGTGGCTGGACGCGCACTGCAGCGGCGTGTTCGACAAGCTCGTGGTCCTGGACGAGGGCTCGGGCGAGCACTTGGCGGCGCGCAAGGAGAAGCTCTACCGCGAGCTCAAGGTCCAGGTCGCCGTCACCGCCGACCCCACGGCGTTGGAGTCTGCCGCACAAACAGTCAATCACGCCGTGGTGGTCGGGTCGATGCCTTGGGCAAGTGAAGTGACAGGCCTGCCTCCAAATGTGAAGACGGCGGCGGACTGGGCGAGCGCGAGCGACATCTTCGCGCAGCTCATCCAAGAAATGGGGCTTTCGCCGACGGAGAGGGCTGGTTCCGGGCCGAAGCTCGCGCGCCACACGGACGACCTGGTGACCGTGTCGCTGCGCAAGCCCGCAGGTAAGGCGCGGCTGGTCTTTTCCTTCTGCTGGTGACTCCCTCGCGGACTTCTCACGACTGCCGTGACAAGTGTTCTACGCCAGCATCATCAACGCCAAGTTTGCGCACCAGAAGCAGGAGACGGTCCGCCTCCAGGCGTCCGAGGGCGCCATCACGACAGCGGTGCAGACGGCCGAGATGCTGTGCGCGCAGAAGGCGGCCACGACCACCAAGATCGCGACGCGCTACGTGCTCAACCGCCCCAAGGAGCGCGGCGGCTACCGCGTACCCAAGATCGAGCTGGTGCTGCAGCGCGTGGAGCGCAAGCCGTGAGGAGTCAAGGACGGCTAAGCAGCCGGTAGTCTGTAGGAACGGCGTGTGGGTTAGGCAGTGTGGAGTGATGAATGTGCGGGAGCCTCCCTCCCCTTGCCACGACGATGCGGCTGCTTGTGTGTGTCGCGGGCTGAACGGCTGGGGTCTATTAGTGGCTCGGCCTTTCGTCTACGCCGCGTCGCGTCCGGAAGACTCGCGCGCCATGGCCGCCGCCTCCTGCAGGTACGCCTGGCGCTCCTCCTCGCGCAGCTGCCGCCGCTCGGCCTCGTTCTTGGTCACGATCTCGTCTGTTGGCGCAAAGGTGTCGTGGAGTTACGTGAGTCGCGGGACGAGTACGAGGCCCCCAGACGCTGGGAAAGAGCGCAGCATACGCACAGAAGCCGGTCTTGACCATGAACAGCTCCATGGCCGCGCCCGTGACGAAGCAGACGGGCACGAGCTTCTTGAGGATCGGCCCGAGCGCCACCGCCTTCTGCGCCTGCATGTTGCTTTGTTGTTGGGTGTTGGCTCTGTCTGATGCGAATCAACGCTTTCAATTCATCAATGAATCGTGTGACTCATTTCCCCATTCATATTCGAATTGGAAATGAATTGCGGGACTTCCGTTTGACAAGCCCAACGTGGTCGAAGAGGCACAAGGCGAGTGGCTGCGGACTGACCTCATGGCAGCGACCTGCTGCGCCGGCTTCCGCTGCCTCGACCGCGACGAGTGCTACGCGTACGATGAGGCGCTCAAGTCGGCGGCGTTCGCGCACGACGGCGGCAGCTGCTTCGACGTGCTGGGCCATGACGCGCTGCGCTTCCAGTACCGCACCAGGGAGGGCGAGCTGACGACCATTTGGTGCGCATGCGTCTTGCGCTGGGCTGCAGGTGCCTCTCTTCAGCCACAAGCCTGACGATGCTCTGCACTGTGCTGGGCAGCGCGGACAAGGCCCAGGAGCTGATGGGCTGCGAGTACACGAGCAAGCTGCTGTTCCAGCGCACGCACATGCTGCGCAACTACGGCTTCTGGGGCTTCTCGGACTCGGTAGTTGACGGCTTCGACCAGGCGGCGGCGGCGCTGCACGACGCGGCCGCCATCTCGCCCAAGGTCGCGATCGGTCACGTCGAGTCGCTCGAGCACGTGGAGGACCGGCCGCTGGGGCTGTTCGCGACGGACGACCTGGCGCCGCTCGAGTTCCTTGGAGAGTACGCCGGCGTGCTCAAGGTGCACGCCGACGGGCTGAACCACTTCGACCCGTACGGCATCTCGTACCCGTCCGTGTACGAGGCCGGGGACCTGTACGTGAGCGCGTCCGAGTACGGCAACGTGATGCGCTGCATCAACCACAGCGCGCGGCCCAACGCGCGGTTCGTGCCCATGGTGCACGGCGGCATCCTGCGCATCTTTTGTGTGAGTGCTCGTGGTGGTGCCTGCGTCTGTCTGCGTCGTGCACGAGGATCCAGTGGATGTGCGTTCCTAACGGGGCTTGTCTGCTGCGCGGCAGTTCACGATCGCGAACGTCAAGGCAGGGGAGCAGGTCTTCGTCAACTATGGCCCGGCCTACTGGGAGGCCACTGGAGTGACTCCCGTAGACTTCTAGTAGCACCAGTGAATGTACGCTTTCTTCTCTCCACTCTTGTGTCGGCGCGGAGGCCTGCTACGTCGGGACTGTTGCCCATGGGATGGCTCCACATCTGCTTGTTGGAAGGAAGGAACCCATCTGTAGTGACCGACTCGATCAAGCGCCTCTGGTACAATCGAGAGCCTGTATTGCGATGAGGACCTTGGCTCCTCGAAGCGCAGCTTGGTGGTGCTCTCGTGCGCAGCGACTGACCGCGCCTACTCCTCGATCTCGACGATCGCCTCGATCTCGACCGGGACGTTGAGCGGCAGCGCGTTGGTGCCGACGGCCGAGCGTGCGTGGATGCCCTTGTCGCCGAAGACCTTGCCGATCGTGTCGGACGCGCCGTTGACCACGGCCGGCTGCGCCGAGAAGCCGTCCACGCAGTTGACGAAACCCACGACCTTGACCACGCGCTTGACCTTGTCCAGGTCGCCCAATTCGTCTGTCGGCGCAGAGCAGCACGCACGCGTCAGTCGCTCTTCTCCCCCGCCCCAGGCTTTTCAACGCAGCGGAGACGCACGCTTGAGCGTGGCCATGAGGCTGAGCGCGATGTAGTGCGCGGCGTCGTACGCCTCCTCCGTCGTCACGTCCTTGCCGACCTTGCCCGTGATGAGGTCTCCGCCCGCCGGCTGCGGCAGGTGGCCAGCTATTATCATACACGCATCATCACCAATCGGTCGCACGCGCCAAGCATCCGTCAGCAGGTGGTCCAATCCCCAGAGACAAGCTGGCATCCAGCCCCCTCCCTACCCGTGAAGATGTAGTTGCCGCTGCGCACGCAGGTGCGGTAGTTGCCCTTGGGCTCGGCGACCGCCGGCAGCACGTAGCCGAGCTCCTCGAGCTTGCGCTCGATGTGCACGTTGCGCGCGGCGGCGGATGCGCGGGGCTTGAGCGAGCGGAGCAGCGGGGCGAACATCGTGGCGAGGAGAGTCTCGGAGCTTGGCGAATGGCGGAGTGGCAAGGATCCGCGGCGATGGTGACTCAGTCAGAAGGCCTTCCTGCTCGATGATTGGAAGCACTACTTCTGGTACTGATAGCGCTACTTCTGGTTCACCCCAGATATCTTGAGTTGCATATTACTTCTAGCACTTCAACTTGGACAAGCAGGTGCCTCCTCGAGCAGCAGGACGGCGACCTGGACGTGATGCAGGCGACTCGCGACGTCGAACGCGCTCTCTCCTCTCTGCATTACGTGGCGCAGTGCAGCCATGCGTCAAGGCGTTAGCGCCGTGCTGCGACGGTCACAGAGTGAGGCTCGGCGCGTGTGGGGGGAGGGGCACAGTACCGAGTTGAGCACGGGGAGGGGCGACCCGTGAGTCCGCAGCATGCGCGCGACGGCAGCGTGGCCGCCCTGCGCGGCCTTATGGAGAGGGGAGCTGCCGTCCGCGTAGGCGACAGCAGCGACGTCTGCTCCGCTGGCGATGAGCAGCGAGCAGACGTCGAGGCGTCCAAGCAGTGCCGCGTGGTGAAGCGCAGTGAAGCCGCTCTGTCACGGAACGACGCTGGAGAGTTCGACCAATGCGACCTGGCGCCACCAAACCGTCAAAGCCAAGACTGTGAACGCTTCGAACCTGGTCGCGAGCACGGGGATCGATGTGGTTGCTGGCTAGCAGCGTGGCGACGCGGTCGCGGTCTCCGTTGAGCACGGCAACGTGCAGAGGCGTCGTGGTTGGCGGTGTACCGGCGTCTCGCTGCCGGGTGTAGAAGCTCAAGAACGCATCGCTGACGTTGAGTGCGGCAAACGGCGCCAGCACTGACGGTGGTGGCGCTGCCATGGCGATATCTCTGACGTGAGTCTGATTGTTGAAGACGTGGGAACCGATGAGGTCACTGCTTGCCCGCCACCCCTCATGGTGATGCCCGCTATAAAAAGCTTCTCCGCGGAGCCCACGATCCAAGTCTTCGGGCTGCACAGCGTTCTTCTCGACGCTTTGTCTACGTGGTGCACGCATGGTGGCACACCCACTCGTGCAGAGCGAGTCCACCCTGAAGCAAGGGGAGACAACGCCTCGGGACGCTGCCAACGTGGCAGGCGGCCACTGGAGAGCTCGCGCCGTCACTGCAGAGCCGCGTGGTGCAGTATTGCGGGCAGAACCCTCCCCCCACCACCACCACCAATGCGCACTGATGAGCGCTGCACACTTGTCGGTATTATAGCGCGTGGGCGTCGACGCCCAACGCCACCGCGCCACGTCATGTGCTCTCGTTCACGTTGACTGACGTCCGCGTTTCTCGCCGGCCGACAGCGTTGGCGCCGTAAAAGGGCACGGCGATAGGATCCTGCTGCCGAGATCCGAGATCCGAGATCCGAGATCCGAGCCGCGAGATGGCTGGTCGCTGCCAACTGCGCTGTCGTCTACACCGCGCTTTTGCTTTCGGGCTGCGCATCCACGCCGCGGCCGTTCCTTTGCTCCAAGAGCCAGACGTGTGCTGGTGAGGACGAGGAGCGACCGGCCGGCAAGCAAGCTTGCTCACTAGGGATCTGTGCCGACAGCGCAGCGCATCTAGTGCGCCAGCAGGTTCAACCCGATCTCCCGCTTGAGTGGGCCTGGCTGGCTGCGATCGAAGCCTGTTCCCGACACTTCCAGGCTCTGCACTCCAGCGACTCCTCGCCTCGAGCTCTTGGCGAAAGTGACGTTGACGCTCGGCGTTCAAGTTGCAGAAGCCCACATGATCAACAGCGCATTGGTGTTTGATTAGTCCGATCGGCGCATCTCGAGTGCTGTGCCGCTGTTGGCGAAGCGATGAGTGCAAAATGGACAGAGGAGTTGGTTGATGCAAGAATGACCATGCAGGCTTGGCGAGCGCCACGACAACGACACAGCGCGCCGAGAAAAGCGCCTCCTCTCCGAAATGGACGCGTCCCACTACCCTTCTTCACCGCGGATCCCACTGCGGCGTCTGCGACTCCTCCATGGTGGTTTGACCGCAATGGCCAGTGGCTTGTCAAATCCACACCCCAGCCCGGCAGTCTCGGCTGGCCAGGGCCGAATGGTCACTTGGCAACTCGCCGTCTCCGCCGCAAGCGCCTCGTTCGACCAGGTCTATCAGCACCCCCGCCTGCTGCGAGCCAAGCCTCCAATACAAGCATGAAGCTCGCTCTGACGGCAGCGTTTGCGGCGGTGGTGGCGCTCCAGTCGACCAACGCGGCGATCGACTGCAACAACTGGTCGACGCGCTACAAGAAGTTCATCGACGGCGTGTGCATCTGCAACGCCACGGCCACGTGCGACTCGTTCCCGACCAACTACACGACGCTCACGACCAGCCAGGCAGGGCTGTACCGCAGCTCTCGGGATGGCGAGCGCTTCCGCTACGAGCTGCTCACGCTCGCCTCGGGCTCCTCGAGCGACGCGGACCTGACCATGGACGCGTCGACCACGTACCAGACGATCCTGGGCTTCGGCGGCGCCTTCACGGACGCGGCAGCCATCAACCTGTACAAGCTGAGCTCGACGCTGCAGACCAAGGCGCTGGACGCGTACTACTCGACCAGCGGCATCGGGTACTCGATGGGGCGAATCCCGATCGCGTCGACCGACTTCTCGACCAGCGTCTACTCGTACGACGACACGGTGGGCGACTTGAGCATGAGCAAGTTCTCGATCGCCGTCGACAAGACGTCCAACAAGATCAACCTGATCAAGCGCGCGCTGTCCACGAGCACGACGGCCAAGCGCAACGTGTCGCTGTTCGCCTCGTCCTGGGCACCGCCCGTGTGGATGACGGAGGAGAACTCGACGCTCAACTGCCACCTGATCGGCGACCCAGGCACGTCGTACTGGGAGGCGCTCGCGCTGTACTACTCCAAGTTTGTCACGGCGTACGAGAGCGAGCTGGGCAAGTCGCTGTGGGGCATGACGGTGCAGAACGAGCCGAACGACCCCGGCGTGTACCTGAACGCGTGGCAGAGCCTTCGGCTGACGACCGAGGAGGAGCGCGACTTCATCAAGAAGGACCTCGGGCCGATCCTCAAGAAGAACCACCCGAACCTGAAGCTCATCATCCTCGACGACAACAAGAACCACCTGCTCGACTGGACGGCGGCACTGGACGACGCCGACGCCGCCCAGTACATTGACGGCGTGGGCATCCACTGGTACAGCAACTACGACTTCCCGCTCGGCTACGGCGGCAACTTCGACACGATGAAGACGTTCCACGAGAAGTACCCGGACGTGTTCCTGCTCGGCACGGAGGCGTGTGAGGGCTACTTGCCGGACATTCTCGTCACGAGCACCGGCGCGGGCGTCAAGCTGACCAACTTCAACACGCAGTGGTGGCGTGGCCACAACTACGCCAAGGACATCATCAACGACCTGAACAGCTACGCGTCCGGCTGGATGGACTGGAACTTGTTCCTGGACACGAGCGGCGGGCCGAACTGGGCCGGGAACTACGTGGACGCCCCCATCCTGGTCGACGAGGCGAACGGCGCCGAGTTCTACAAGCAGCCCATGTACTACGTGATGGGCCACTTTAGCAAGTTCCTCACGCCCGGGTCCGTGCGTATCGCCATCACGGCGGCGAGCGGCAGCTCGTCCAAGCTCGCGAACATCGACTACACGGCGTTCGTGACCCCCGAGGGCTACTACGTCGTCGTGCTGTTCAACAAGGAGAGCTCCGCGCAGACGATCAAGGTGCTGACGCCCGGCAGCAAGCTCGTGTCGGCCGCGGTCAAGGCCACGTCCATCCAGACGCTCGTCTTCAAGAAGTGAGCGGCGAGCGCCCGTGCAGGTCAAGCGTTTGCGAAGTGTTCGGGTAATTCTGCTGTAATGGGTACACTTCAGCTGGTCGACAGGTTACTGTGTAGTTACGATCACCAAACATGGACCTCATCCGTATTTTACAGTTTTCGAACAACATTTGATGTGAACCCACACGCACATTAAATATATTGGTATACTAACTCGAAATATTCAGCAGTGCGTGTGGGTCACATTAAAAATGTGCTCCATGAGGCGCAACTCCGGTTTTCAAACCGGTATCGTGGAGGTACAGGCGCGGTTGCCGTTTCTATTCGATTGCCAATTGGCAATTGAATCAGGTAAATTTTTAACTCTAACCGTATTCCACCAAACGAAACGTCGTTTTGACCCCCCTCCCTCGAACGGCCGAGCGACGTTTCGTTTCGTTTGTTTACAAATATCAAGTGTTGCGCTTGGCCACGACGTTTCGGAAACGTCGGCCATTTCGGGGTCGATGATTAGCCAATGGCCAATTATCTCTGATTCTTGAGCGAATCACCGTTCGCGGAAGTGTCGTGAATAACGCACAGTGTGGGTGTATTTGTTCTCTAAAGGACATGAATAAGTCTAAGAAGCGTTAGAAACGGCTTGGAAACGTCTAAGTAGCATTAGAAACGTCTTGGAAACGTCTTAGTCGTGTTAGAAACGATTTGGAAACCACTTAGAAACGAGAACAGAGTGAAAGTCGCTGACCTAACAGTCCATCTTCGATAGTCACTCCGAATCTGGTTTCACAAGTTGCTCCTATTTCTATTTCACGAACTCATACAAAAGGAATCTTAGCACGAAAATAAACAGGAACAAACGTTTGATTGGGTCTAACAGTCCATCGGATAGTCACTGACAATCTGATTTCACGAGTTGCTCCTACTTTTATTTCATGACATTGGACAAAAATAGCCTTAACTCACAAAAAATCGGGAACAAACGTTTGATTGGGGGGGGATTACGAGTTTACCAACACTCTGTACCGTCCGTTACCATCACTCTGTGCCGCTTTTTGACGACCATCACTCAGAGAGGCGTGTTTTGACCACCACTCTAGGACGTTTTTTTACCATCACTCGTTGATCGCGAGTCTAGGGGTTTGCGAGAAATAGAAACGGGTTAAAATTGGATAGAAACGGATAGCGCTTTCGCTTCTATTTACCGGTGATCTACCGGTGAACCTCTGGTTCACCGGTATAGTACAGGTGTTGTCGGTACCTCCGCTGAAAGTGACCACACAAACGCATCCGACATTTCGGAGGTGCAGGCGACACCAGCGGGCCGACGCCGCCGCCCTTGCCTGCCTTTGCCTCGACGAGCAGACGGTCGGACGGACGCGTTCGGCTTCGATGCTGCTGCGCCGGCGAACTCCGCGGCGTCTGCGGCCGTCTGTGGCTGCGTCCCGTCTCGCCAGCATCACTAGCGCAGACGGGGGCGAGCGCGTCGCTCCCGCCCGCCGCCGATCCTCGCATGATCCACAACTGGCGCGGCGCTTCTCGGCGCTGACGCGGCCGCCAGCAGGCGTCGGCGAGCGGCTGTCGCTGCCGGTGGCGTCGCACGCGCGCGCGTTCTCGTCTGGCGGCCGCGTGGCGCCGTCGCACTCGCCGCCGCCGCCGCCGAACAAGGCGGGCATCCCGCACGCCGAGTATGAGCAGCTGAAGGCGTTCCTGGAGGCCCCCGAGGCCGCCGGCGCGCGCAACGAGAGCGTCCGCGCGGTGGTGGCGTCAGTGCTGGAGCAGCACGTTCACCCAGGGATGCCCGGGCAGGAGGCGACCGTGCTGGTCATGGTCGCGGACGCGACCGAGGACCCGCGGTTCGTGCTGCGCGTGTACGAGGCGCTTCGCGACGCCGGCGTGGCGCCCTCGCCGCTCACGCTCGAGTACACGGCGGCGGCGTGCGCGTCGCAGGGCGAGTGGCGGCTCGCGCTCGAGGTGATCGACTGCATGCACCGCGCCGTGGACCTCATGCACCCGTCGGTCGACATTTACGAGAACGCGGTGGCCGCGTGCCTCCGCGACGGCAAGTGGATGCGCGCCAAGCAGCTGCTCGAGGAGATGCGCGTGTACAACCTGGAGGCGTCGCCCGAGCTGCACGCCGAGTCGATCAAGCTGTGCATTGCGCAGCACGAGCCGACGGCCTCGCGCGCACTCGTCGACAAGTTCCTGCAGCTCTTCTTCACGCTGGACCTGGACGCCGACGAGGAGGACGCCGACGCGGTCAAGGAGGAGGAGCGAGAGTACCTGAGCGAGTTCTTTGACGCGTCCATCGCGGCGCGGTCGCTGCCACAGGCGCGCTTCTTCCACGACAAGATGCTCGACCGCGGGTTCTACGTCTCCAAGGACATGTACGCGTCGCTGGTGGAGCTGAGCGCGCTGCAGCGGCAATGGCACGACGCGCGCGTGCTCGTGCGGCAGTTTGTCGACCGCAACGCGCCGGCACCGGTGGCGGCTCCCCGCGCCAAGTATGCCCGCGACATTGGCGCGCTGCTGGGCGACATGCGCGTCCACGGGTTCGAGGTCTCGCTGCCCGTGTATAACGCCGCGCTTCGTAACTACGGCAAGCTCGTCATGTTCAACGAAGCCTCCGCGTTGCTGGCCGAGATGGCCGAGCGCGGCGTGGCGCCGGACGCCACGTCATTTACAGCGGTGCTGTCAGCCTGTGGCGCGCGCGTGAAGGAATCCGAGCGGTACTTCCAGCAGCTGCAAGCACTGGTCGCATCCTCAGAGGGTGCTCCATCGGCCGATAAGTTCCATTCGGAGCGCAGCGAGTCGGTTCTGCTCGACGCTTGCAACGCCTACATGCTGGTTGCAAGCCGCGCGCAGCAGTACTCGCTCGTTCTGAAGCGGTACCATCGCCTGGTCGACGGAACGTCCTCGCTCCCCATCACAAAGGACGCCGTCCAGGGCGACGTGCGCATCCAGTCGCTGGTGGCGATCGCACAAGCGCGAACTCAAGACGGCCGTGCCATGCTGCGCACGTTCACGCGCATGAAGGTGCAGGGCCTGGCGCCAAACATCCACGTGTATGGAGAAGCCATGCACGCGTACATTCGCCAAGACCAATGGCGACACGCGCTGATGCTCTTCGACCACATGCGCCAGCACTCGCTGTTCCCGCCGGACTCGTTCGCGCGCTCGTCGCTCGTCTGGGACGCCGTGATCCAGGCCTGCGCGTACGGAGAAGACGAGCAGCAGCGCGCGTCCGCCTTTTTCGACGAGATCGTGACGACCGGCGCGCTCATCTCGCCGCCCTCAGTCGAGTTGCTGGTGGAAATGCTGGTCGATGTGCCCTGCGAGACGCTCTGGGAAGCGTTCAAGAGCATGGAGAGTGTCCACAAGGTGCGCAAGGACCCCGCACGCCGTAACCCCAAGGTCATGAACGCGCACCTGAAGCGCGCAGTCGAGGAGAAGAACGTGGCGCTCGCTGAGCGCGTGTTTGGAGACGCACTGCGAGAGCTCGCGATGGTTCCCAACGCCATGAGCTACGCGCTGATGCTGCGGTTGTACGCTTCCAGAGAAGACCAAGCCGGATTCCACGCGTGGGCGAGCCGTTTGGCTGCAGAGTCATCGCCGTCGTCAACCGGCAAAGGCGTGGTTGTGACCGTGTTTGCTCTCCGCGCAGTGCTCGCGCACTTGGTGACGCTCCAGCGGTCGTGCGAGTCGCCGGCCTACCTCGAATCGATCGCGGCGTTGCTTCTTGGTGGTGGCTACGATGGCAACCGAGAGGCCTTGTCGGCGGAGCAACTCGCTCAAGACGCTCTCGACCGTGTCGCCGATATTGGCCATGCCACCGACACGCTGTGTCTCCAGAATTTCTTGCTGGTATCCCAAGAGCCTGAGCACACGAGCCGCGTGCTGTCGATCCTCGAAGATGCTCTGCTCCACTCTGATAACGAGGACGAGGATCTGGCGCTGTCGTCTCGGTTCCTCCACACGCTGTTCGTCAGTATCGGTGGCGCGCACCCGGAGCGCATGCGGGCTCTGCTGCTGCGACTGCACAAGACTCTTCCGCGCGATCTGCTGGATGACGCGCTCGCAGCGTTTTGCTCCTGCCATGGACCTACCGAGACGCTTGCGCTGCTGCGCGCGCTTGTGGACTCTGGCTCGTATGAGCTCGAAGACGAGCACGCCCTGCTCTTTCTAGCAAGCTGCTACTCCGGCAGCGGCGGCAATGCTGACAGCAAGAGGCCAGGACAGCGTAATGGAGAGGCCAGTCAGGAGAAATCACTCCCGGCGCGGCAGCCTGGGGAGGCCGACGCAGTTGTGGAGCTGTGTGCATTGATGAGAGAGCAAGACGTCGGCGCGGCGCTGCAGGCATCGACCGTCGCGTTCCTCGTCCAGCAAGTCGTCGAGCTGTCGACATCGTCGGCATCCGTCTCCCTGGCGTCGAGCCGCGAGGTGGACGCGCTGCTGTCTCTGCTCAGCCACTCGCTTGCTCACTTCCCGCCCGAGCAGGTGCACGAGTTCCTAGCGCAGGTGATCGACTGCGAACACCTCTCGCTGTTTGCCAGCGTCATGGAGCAGTGAGAGCGCCTATCGTCGTTGGTGTCCAAGGCACGCAGTGGAAGCAATAGACAGGAACGCGGACACCAACCAGATCGAGCTTCGGCGGGTTAACCCCTCCGGACCGGCGCATGCGGCGCAAGCTGCTGGCACGTCGCTCCGCCTCGGCAGACAGCGCCGACCCGACCGCGGTGTCCCCGGGCACGCTGCGCGCGCCCGCGTGCTCGCCGGACGTGGACCTGGGCGAACTGGACCTGGACCTGGACGGCGAGATCGAGCGCGAGCTCATCCGGCGCCGGCCCTCGCGAACCGTCGAGCCCATCGGGCTGTCGGCCAAGTGAGCGCGGCCGCCGTGTGCTATGTGTGCGTGCGTTCAGTACACGTTGTATACCCTCGCCAAGCTCCTTTGATCAACACAGCTCGGACAGCAGACCGAAGTGACGGAGAACGAATGTTCACGTGCATTGATCGGCAGTGACGAACACACGTCATCACGTGTCTCCTCACCATTTGCGTCTTGACCGAGTCTGGGCCGAGTCTTGTGCCGGTCGTGCTTATTACGGCGATGAGACTTGAGCGTGCTGCGCGTCTTGAATGTCTTCTCGCACGTAGCACAGATGTGGGTGGCACACTCGCGCTGGTGCTCTCTGCGCTCTCTTGCACTGTCGAGCTTCGCTTGGCATGCCTTGCACACGGATGCCTTGAAGGCAAGCAGTTGAGGCACGTTCCACGTAGCTCGTGTCCGCAACGTCGACATAGCAATGGAGACGTGCGTTTTGCTCGTCGTATGCCATGCCTGCGTGCACAAGATCACCTCGGCATATAAGGATGTCCCCTGAATCAAGGAGGTGTACCTTCTCCGCGTCCTTATCTGGACGCAAAACGTTCCAGCCGTAGGATGCGAGCTTCGTTCCGTCCTGGATGGCAAGGAGAAGAATCCCAGGAACTTCGTTCTCGTCGAGCTCGCGGATCTCGCTGTCGAGGAAGTCCCTGTGCGCTTGTTGTTGTGCGCCGCCTGGCTTGGACAGCAGAATGCGCCAGGAGCCGGGCCGAACAATCCAACGTGGATTGAAGTTCACGACGAGCCTCGACACCAGCTCCTCCAGTCTATCAAGCGCGGCGCTTGGCGGAATCTTGCCTTGCAGCCTTCGCGAATCAACCTCGTCCCCCTCAAGGAATAGAGATCGCCACTCGAGTCCACGCAAACCCCAAAGCTCGCAAACAAGCTCCTCGTCCAGAGACTTCTTGACGTGCTTGTAGCATTTTTCGAACAGGGCCATCTGGGTCAGCCAATTGAGAAATGAAGGAGGTCGGATGCAACGAGATGGGGACCAGACTGTTCCTTGGTGGCTCGAGATGGCCCATCCAACTGTAGCATCTGAGTGGGCCATGGCCCAAGTCCAACTGCAGTATCTGTTCCTCGCATCGAGCAAAAGGAGGATGATCCAAAAACGAAAAGTGGGCCAACACACGAGATGATAAAAAAGAACCATCCATTCTCGAACTTACCTCGCGCCTCGCACCTTCGACCCAACTCAGCCACACGCTTTCAATCAACGCCAACCATGAAGATCCCGACCTTGACGCTCTCCAGCGGTTGCTCGGTCCCCATCATCGGCTTCGGCGTGTGCGAGACAGCGCCCGACAGCGAGACGTACGACTCGGTGCTGGAGGCGCTGCGCCTCGGCTACCAACACACCGACACGGCCCAGTTCTACAAGAACGAGAGCGATGTGGGCCGCACCGTGCGCGACTCGGGCGTCCCGCGCAGCGACATCTTCGTCACGAGCAAGGTGTTTTCCCCCCGGTACAGCTACGAGGGCGTCGTGGAGATCGCGCGAGAGAGCCACCGCAAGCTTGACCTCGGCTACATCGACCTGTACCTGCTACACGCGCCGGGTCAGAGTGAGAGACGCGCGGACGTCTGGCGCGCGGTCGAAGATGTGCAGGCCGAGACCTCGTGCGCGACATCGGCGTGTCCAACTTCGGCGAAGGCCACCTGGCCAAGCTCGCCGACACGTGGCGCGTCAAGCCGGCGGTGAACTAGATGGCGCAGATGCCCGTGGGCGGCCCGCACTCAATTACCTCGCTCGCCTGACGCAGCCATTCTGCGTCCACAGCAGTATCAGACCACGCATCCAGCCATATGCAGTTGGGAGAAGTGAGTGCATCCCCAAGAGCTGGCCGTCCAGCACGTCGTCCTCGTGCGAGTACCACGAGCCGGCGTGGATCGCGAGCCGCACGAGCGTGTAGAGGCGCACACTACTCGCGCTCGCCATTTCTGCTTGGTCCCGGGTCGCGGTCGATGGAGAGAGAGAGAGAGAGACTGCTGAGTCAAACGAAAAATGGATGACCCGAAAATGAAAAATGGATCAAAGGCCGATTTGATCCAAAAATCAAAAGTGGGTCAAAAAGATGAAATGATCCAAAATCAAAAGTGGGTCAAAGTCTGAAATGATCCGAAAATGAAAAATGGTTCAAAGACCAAGATTGAAATCAACGGCGACGCCGCCCAGTCGCCTGTGTGCAAGATGACAATGAGACGCTGCGATCAACGGCGGCTCGCTTCCAGTTAGACTAAGCAAGCAGAGCTGGCAGCCACTCAACCAAACAGTGTCGTCGTCTGTGGAGGAGAAAACTCATTCGCGTTTTGGGCCTTCGACAGCGCTCACGACTCAAGGGCGCCTGGTGGTGGACTTGTGAAGAGAAGGAATTGTGGTCGCAACGGTGTGTGCGCAGCCCACAAGAGAGTATGGAGAGCGCTGCTTCGGCTGCAGTTGCGTACAAAGGCACGAATGAGCTCGTGTCGACGAAGCAACGCGTGTCTTCGAAGAAACGCAAGGGCGTGGAGGCTGTAGACGTGACGTCCGAGAATAAGTTGTCCAGCGTCATCTGCAAGCTGCCTACTGTCTGCAAGATTCCCGAGCTGAGTGAGGAGATACGCGAGTCGTGCGCAGTACTGAAGATGATACAGCTCGAGTGATGGCATGTAGCGAACCTTCACATCCTCCGCTGCTTGAAGGACCGTGAGGAGCTCCCGGAGATCACGCAAATGTTCTTCTACCGCTACTGCTCTGCTACTCTCCAGAGCACTGAACGACGAGACCGCGCCGGGAGCAGCAAGCAGACTCGTGACCAACCTGCGCTTCATAAGACATGTTTACGCTACTGGGAGAGACGAGAGCGGGTTTCAAGTTACACACCGCCTGTTCTCGACATTGCCCGAGCCTCGATCAACGAGATGGCGCAGTTGATGACCATCAATGCGGGCAACATGATCGCCTTGCAGTTCTATCGATGGCTCTACCAGTTCATCCGGTTCCGGTATGCAAAGCAGTGTGAGATCTAGCTCAGCCGAGCAGACACCAAGAAGCTGACCCAGAGCTGCTACCGCGTGAAGACGCAGCAGAGCAGCAGCGGAGTCGGTGGCACGATTAGCCACCAGACAAGCGAGTGGGACGACACGGACGACATAGTGGAGTTGGAGCTTCGAGATTGGCTGGGCGAGGTGCCATGGGAGTCCTCAATCAGGAGGAACCTCCGACATTACTTGCACAAGATCCACGACATGCTATCGTGGATGGAGTGCATCCAAAGATGGTACCCAAAGACCAAGGGAACACGGCTCTACTCCCTTCTTCCACTCGGCTCATCGTACGCAGCCGCCTTCATGAAAATCAACGCGTCGGTGCTCCACGGATTGTGCGCCCGGATCTACAGAAAGCGTGGGGTCGCTTTGCTCGACATACCAGATGAATATGTCCGTAGTGAAAGGTACTGCCAGCTCAACCGGGAAGCGCTGCTGAGCAAGGCCTTTGATGTTTCGGGACTTGAAACCAGCCAACGCAAGTTTGCGTTCGAGGTGAAGAGCAACGGATACGCGGCGTCGGTGCTCCTTCAGCGACCGATAACTGTGATCAGGTTGGCAGATATGCGGAAGATGCGCTCGCTACGCACAAAGGGCAAGTGCCACGTCAGTCAAGGGAAGGATCCATACGACGAGGTGTACAGCCGGCTTCCTGACGATTACCGTCCCAGTGTGCTCATCTGTATTGATCCAGGAATGAAAAACCTGTGCACCGCTGCCATCACTGGCTGCCTTCCTCCAACTGCGCGGAAGCGGAGCGCCAGGACCAAGGTTCGTCGCCGACGCAACCGGAGAGTGAGGAAGCACCGTCATCTTCGGGGCCAGCGAATTGTGGAGATCAGCACGCGGGAGTATCGCCACATGGCGATGATGAAAAAGACCTCAGACTGGCACAAGAGCTTCCAGAAGCGGGAGCCATGGTATGCTGGTGTCTGCCAGGCAATGTCGTCGTTCAAGACGGCAAACTTCTCTCTGTACAAAGAGCGCCTCGCGTTCTTCTTGGCCCATGTCGGATTCCTGCTGGCATTCACAGCTGAGCACGCATTCCTCAAGTATCGGTTCCTCCAGGACCGCATGAAGATGAAGGCGTTGGACGTACTGGTCAAGCGCATCGTGCCGGTCCCAAGTTCACAGGTGTGCATTGCTTACGGGGATTGGAGCAAGCGGGACGGAATCAAGGGGCATCCTCCGGGACCTGTGAAGGGCTTCGTCAAGGCGTTGAAGAAGCGGGCGACCGTGCTGCCAATGGATGAATATCGGACCAGCAAGCTGTGCTCCCAGTGCCACCGCCGCTTGAAGGAGGCGCGCTTGCGCTCCAAGGACAAGGAGGGCAGACTTGTCTCACAAGAGAACAGGAACGTCCTGCGCTGTGCCAACAGTAGCTGCCAGGCGAACTTCTGGAATCGAGACGTCAATGCTGCGCGCAACATGCTCAAGCTTCTCTCCACGAGGCTGATGGGCTTCGGGAGGATCGCGGCATTCGCGCGGTGAAGCCCTTCAGACAAATCAACGTGGGCGGGAAGAGATCCATAACCGCTCACACGGAATGACCGTATAGTCCTTGGGACACTGGAGGATAACAAACTCCACCCCTACTATATTAAGTGATGGTGTCAATGCAGATCTCGCGGACGCGTTCGCCGCGAGGGTAGAAGCGCGTCCTGTCACATGACGCACAGGGATGCTGGCCGCTCCCTCCGATAGCCCACTCCCCTGCCGTGCAACTGACGCAATGGTCTCGCTGATGGTTGGACGTCTCACCGGACGGACACGCGGAGCATGTGCTCGACCCCTCCAACTGGGAGAACGTGCCCGGTGGGCAGCTGAAGCAGTCGCCAGCAAGCGGCGGAGAGAATGTACCAGGCGGACAAGTGGTCTTCTTCCCGTTTCGACACGCATAGCCACTCGGACACGCACCGCACGCGCTCGCAGCCGTCGCGAAGGTCCCCGGATCGCAAAGCCTCGCCATGCCGCCGATGCAGATCCAGCCGTCACGACAGGCCTCGCAGATGGCCGCCTCGCCGAACGAAAAGCTGCCCGTGGGGCACTGACTCTTGATGCCCGCCGCGCAATACGAGCCGGCGGGGCACCGCATGCACACTCCTTCATCGGTTGCCGCGGTCGCGTTGCTCGTAGTCGATACCACGCGCTGGTAGAAGTAGCCGCGAGGGCACTGGCACGCAAATGCCGGGTCGGGAAACAGCCCCAGTGTTGTCCACTCGACGGAGATGTTGACTGCCGAGGTGACGCATTCCAGGGTGAGGTCCACCGCGTCGATTGTGCCGGAGGAAATGACGTGGCGAAGGTGCCCGTACGTCCACACTCCTCTGGCGTTTGCGTCGGTGGTTGGTTCGGCTGAGAAGGTGGCGCTGGTGCTTGACGGAGTGTCCCCAAGCGTATGCAAGCCCATGCTGCACTCTGTCCTGCCATTGGACGGGTCGCTCAGCCTCCCCAATGGAGCCAAGCGCCAATATCCACGCAAGATGACGGGGAGATCGGCCGCAAATGACGACCCGGGATATGTTCGCGTTGCCTTGAAGGTCGTCGAGCTCGAATCAGCGAGTGTCAAGATGGAGCTGTTGTATCCACGGAGAAGCGAGGATTCTTGCCGCATTCCAGTCGCGACGGTCGATGAGGAAACATTCCACATCGTGCGCACCTCATCACCAGTCATGAGATCCCATGGCTCAACCCACCCGCTCATTTGGTGCGGGTCGGTGGGTTTTGTGGCGACGGATGCAGCACACGAGGGCTTCGGCTTGATCAGGTCGGCTTGAAGCCGCAACACACCGGGAACGCTCAGCATCACGCTCAAGTTCGCGGTCGATTGCTCTGATGGGAACGCTGCGAGCGTCACGGACAGCACCGGGAGCGTATGACCGGCACCAGAGAACGAAGCAATGCGCGCTCCGCCATTCTGAAGCATACCGTCGGTGTCTGCAACGATGTCGACTGCGCTTGGCAAAGCAGCATCTTTGGTGACCAGCGCTTGTGCTATTCGTTGAGGGATGGCATCACTGGTATCGTATTTCACTGCGCCAACAACACTCGTAGCACTGGCAGGGACCGTCAGCGCCTTCGAAGAGAGCAGAAAGGCAAACGCTCCATCCTTGTGCAGAGCACTTTGCAGCGTTGCAGACACCGACACCAGCCCGTATTCATCTATCGAGCCCAAGAGTCCATCTCCCACTGCTATCACGAGCTGTCGGTCGTATGAGGGCCAGGTTCGCGATAGTTGGATGCTCGCAAGAGCGTCAATCATCCACTGCGGAGACTGAGCAGCCTCAACACTGGTAATATTTGCCGCGAGGGTGTCGCGAGCTCTGCGGAAAGCTTTCGACAGGTCACCAGCATAAAACTCGGCGACAGGTGGGGACGAATGGGTAAGCACTCCGAGGCGAATACCACCCGGGAGAAACGTGTATGTGCGCTGAAGAGCTGCGACGATGCCGGGGAGCAGATCAACAACAGAAAGCGCGATGTCAGCGGACGGGTCGATCGCCAACAGCACATTGAGTCGCTGGGAAAAAAGATCATTGCCTCCAGCCGTCGAGTCGGGCCGGAGCGTCACGGTTGAGGGCAGCAAGCGATCGAGCGTCACTGTCGCCACGAATATGCCGTCGTCTCTTCGCCGATATGTCGCCGTGGGGACAGCTGACCCTCTGCTTCCGCTGTTCATGTCGTCGATGTAGATGGTCAACTCTCGGTCTACCTCGATTGAGACTGCACTGGTAGTCGCTGCGCCGACATCGCGCAGCTCCAAGGTCACTGATCGGCATCCAGCTCGTGACGCCAAAGCATCAGCAGCGATTGTGATCGAGACGTTCTTGCTGTTCTCACCCGGAGCAAGCGCAACAGTTGTCGTCATCGAAGTCAAGACTGACGACGCAGGCACTGTCAAATTGGAGGCTTTGCAGGCAATCACAGCCTCGAGAGCGACGGAGCTGTCCCCTGCACGGACCACTAGGATGTCGACGGTGATCGAGCCAGCACTTGGCACTGGTGCGGTAATCACGGCGTGTCGAGGTGATGCGATGTACAATACCGGTTTGCCCCCACGAGTCACGACTGATGAAGATGAAGACGAGGAGAGTGACGCAACCGGCGTACTGCAGTCTCCACCTGCCCAGCCAGACGCGCAAGCGCACCCACCGTACACACAGTCGCCATTTCCGGAGCACAATACTCCGTTCCGGCCGGGAGTGCAGCCTGAGAGCTTCAGACCGCCGTCGACGCTGACTTGGCACGAGATGCAGCTGTGCCACCCGTCCATCGTGAAAGCGTCGTAGGTGGTGTCACCGACGCATTCATTGCAAGTGGTGGCGCCTCGCGAAGCCGTGTACTTCATGCGCGGGCACGCTCGGCAACCGATCAAAGGCGACGCAGCGATTGAGTCCGTTGCTGACCAGGCGTCGCTGCTACTTGTACCAGCCAGACACGTGGAGCACACGCCAGCTTGCGATACAGACGGAAACCAGCCAGCTTCGCACGATTGACAAGTCGACCCGTCAAAGAAGCTTCCTTCATTGCAGTATTCGCACGCGACAGCGCCACTTCCATCGCTTGTCGCTGTCGAAGTGAAGGCGCCAGTGGGGCACGCGATGCAAGCAGACAAACCACTTGTCGGCGCGAAGCTATTGCGCGGACACGCTACACACGCCCCAGCAGTGGCAACCCCGGCGGAGAAATACCCAGCAGGGCACGGCTGGCACTGGGTGATGCCACCAGTATCCATCACTAGCGTCGATCCTGCTGGGCAGTAACCGCATTCGGTCTGACCAACGAGCGACAGCGGCGTGAATCCTCTCTGCGAGGAACAGAGCGCACAGGATGAGGAGCCGCTTGCGGAGATGACTGCACTTGTCGAATTGGCCGGGCATGGCGAGCACAACGAGCTAGCTCGGTCGCTGAAGAAACCGCGCGGGCAGTCGTGGCAAGTTGTCGCTCCCATGTCGTTTGTTGCTGGTGCGAAGGTCCCCCCAGGACATGGAGCGCATGTAGCCGACCCTGACACACTGGTGTATGTGCCGCTGCTGCACTGAGAGCACACAACCGTACCTTGCGAACTCGCATATGTCCCGGTTGGACACGGTGTGCAAGTCGAGGACCCTGTGAGGTTTGCAAACGAGCCAGCCGCGCACGAAAAGCAAGCGCTGAGTGCCGTGGCGCCGAGAACGTTGGACGCAGAGCCCGCCGGACATGTCACACACACGGCGCTGCTGTCCCCTGCAAGCCCCGTGATCGGACTGTACGTTCCAGTTGGACAAGACGTGCATTTGCCTGCAGCACCGGTAGAGGAGTAGGTTCCCGCTGGGCACGCGGCGCAATTCCGTGACCCGTCTTGCAGGAACGTCCCGGCAGGACACGGAACGCACACGTACGTGCTTCCGCAGCGCGTGATAGTGAGTCCAGCTGCACACGACGGCGCGATGTAGTCCGCGCGCTCCATACGGGTCTCCACAACCCGGTACCGGTCACGACCACCCATCACAAGCAGATAGCTGCCGCTATCGCTGGGGAAATACGCGAGCGAATGCCCGCGACGTGAAGGCGAGAGGTCGGCAGTGAAACGAAGGCGCACCCACTGGCTCGCGTTGACGTTCAACTCCCACGAGTCGCTCAAGTAGTCCGAGGGGAAGGCCGCCGAGCCGCCCGCTAGAGCGAACTTGCCTTCCTCCACGAACGCGATGCTGGCACCATATCGCGCTCCAGGCGTCGTGCCGACAGGGCTCAGCAGCTCCCAGGTGTATATCTGGCGCTCGACCGGCACGCCAGTTGCTGTCGACGACGGACAAAGGCGCCAGAGCTCGTCGAAGATGCTCGAGCCTTGCGCCGAAGTCGTCTCCGTCGTGGTACTCGCGCTTTTGCCACCGAAGAGGAGCAGGCAGACGCTGCGCGGGCTTCGTGCCGCGACTTCAAACAGCCGCGACGTCGTCGTCGCAGAGTGATAGGCGCGCGCTAGTGGAACTGAACCACCGGTGACAAGTGGAGAAGATTCTAGCTTCCTCCACACGACCGTCGGCTGCTTCGAGCTGCACGTCGACACCGTCGCCGTCTTGGAAATGATCGCCAAGTGGAGCCCGTCGAGCTCTGCGTACGCGTCCGAGAGTCCACCGTAGACGACCGCTCCGATGACGGAGCTGTTCTCGAATATCTTGGTAAACGAATGGCCGATGCGCGGAGCCGGCACGTTCTTGTCGGATATGGCGGCGTCGGAGCTGGGCGTGGCGAGCTGGTCCCACACGGCGGTGGTGCCGCCAGTGTCGTCGAGACACAAGCGCCACGTGTCGTTGAGGAACTCTCGGCTCTGACCGCCAAAGACGTAGACGGCGTTCGAGGACGTGTCGACGAACGACGCGTGGTCCGAGCGACTTGCGGGAGACATGAAGACGTCGTCGAGCGCAGAGGTATCCGTGCTGGTCGACACCGTGGACTGGATGCGGTCGGAGGGCGTCGCGAAGGTGTTGGCTGCGACGTCATAGACCAGCACGGGACCGGCCACGACGGGCTGTGCGGACACGTACTCGATGCCTCCGATCGTCACGAACCGGCGGCGTGAAGTCGTTAGAGAGACCAGCGGCTCGCTCGTGTGCGCGATGCGAGTGTAGACGTCGCTGCCCCCCGGCCGCTCCCACGTGAGCTCCACGGACGCATTCGCCGCCTCGCTGAAGTCGGAGCATGGCACGTCAGCCGTTGCTCCAGCCAACAGCAGCAGCGCACTCACGAGCTGCAGACTCGCAGACAGCATTTGGATTTGCCAAGATGATATTCTTCACCCCGACGCTTCAACATGTTATTGTGTGGTCCACACGATTACGATGGGTACCACATAGTACTGAGTGGTCCACATGACTACGATGCGGTGTGGTCCACTTGACGTCTTCCAGAGCCATTCGGACGCTTTCCGCATTGCCATCACCTCCGTCTTCTCCGACTTGGCGGCCATGTCGTTCTCCATGAAGCTCCCGGCGGCCAAGGGCAAGAAGAAGCAGTACGGACTCATCCTGCCGACATCTTCCTCCTCTTCTTCCTCCAGTAAGTCCAGCGCCGGCTTCAACGCGTTCGCGGCGTCCTCGGCGTCCTCCTCGAAGCCCCCATCGGTCGACAAGGCGGCGGTGCGGCGGAAGGTGGGCGAGGAGGCGGCGCGCAGCTTCCAGAAGACCCAGGCGGAGCTCGAGCACGCCAAGGCGCTGGCGGAGGACCCGTCCGTGTTCGACTACGACGGCGTGTATGACGAGCTGCAGAGCGCGCGCGCGGCCAAGCGCGGCGAGCGAGAGCAGGCGCGCGAGGCCGACAAGAAGCGGCCCAAGTACATCACGACGCTGCTGGAGGCCGCCAAGATCCGCGAGGTGGAGAACGAGCGCATCCGCGAGCGGCGGCTGCTGAACGAACGCAAGGCTGAGGACGCGCTCTACGGAGACAAGGAGAAGCTCGTGTCGGCGTCGTACAAGCGCAAGCTCGTGGAGATGAAGCGCTGGGAAGACGAGGACAAGCGGCTGGACGCGCTCGAGGCCGCCAACGACGTGACCAAGCAGGGTGAGCACGCGCTCGCGGGTTTCTACGCCAACCTCATGACGAGGAACATCGCCATGGGCGGTGACGCGGCCCACGCCAGCAGCAAGTACACGGCAGGGCGAGGCCGCGAGGACGACGAGCGGATGCCCAAGCGGGCCAAGGCGGATGAGGAGGACCCGCGCGCTGCTAGTGGCGACCGCAAGGACGAGCGGAACGAGGAGAGCGATGGACAGCGTCAGAGTCGCAGCGAAGCGCGTGAGTACCAAGGCGAGCGGAGAGTGTGGCAGGAGGACCAGCCGCCATCGCAAGAGGCGGGCGAGCGCGGTCCAGTAGAGCCTTCCAAGCCAGCGACGGCTCGAGCGGCCGAGACAGAGGCGGAGACCAAGCCAAGCAAGGAGGACGCGATCGCGGCGGCCCGCGCGCGGTTCTTGGCCCGCAAGGCACAGCGGTCGGCGGCATCATGACCCACGTACTTGATGGAGCACACGCTGCTTAGGAATTCAGCCACATGCCTCCTTCATCGACTCCCTCCCTTCAAGTGTCGCGTGTGAACATGCCATTGAGATGAAGAGCAGACGAACAAATAGGACGAGAAGGCGAGGAGTGGTGAGGAAGTGATTAGCTTTTCATCATGTTGCGGTGGTTCATCAGCTCAGCAGACGAACCGCACACGCGACTCCAGAAGGAGGCGCGCGCCAAAAGCACAAGCGGTTGGAAGCAAGCGCTTAGTCCGACTTGGCGGCGTGGGCCTTCTTCTGCGCGACGCGGGCCTTGCGCTGCTGGAGCGAGCGCTTGGCCTGGCGCTTGTACTTCTTGTCGCCCGTGAAGGCGACCTTGTTGGCCGGCGAGGGGTCGGCACGGATGGCCTCGTGCACCTTGGTGATGAGGTCCTCAATGTCGTCGGCCTCGACGCCGGCCTTGATGTACTCGGCGTACTGCGAGGCCAGGAGCTCCGGGTCGTCCTCCTCGAGCTCCTTCATGTGCTCGGCAATGTGCTGGGCGAAGATGCGGTCGCGGTGGACCTCAGCGTCGTAGCTCTTGTCGTCACGCGAGTAGCCCGGGAAGCGCTTCTCGCTGTGAGGGATGTCGAGTCCGGCATCGGCGGCACCCTTGAGGGCACCGAAGACGCGCTGGCCCGTCGACGTGGTGCGGAGACCGACGTCGAGGTAGCAGCGGAAGGGGCGCTTCTCGTCGGCGACCTCGTCCACGAAGTACGTGCGGCCGTTCGACTCGGTCTTGACGACCTCGCCGTCCACCTCCGTGTTGCCCTCGTAGTCCTCGTCCAGGCCGAGCTTCTGCAGCACGCGGCGGCCCACGAGCAGGCCCGTGGCGTACGCGGCGGCGTAGTTCTTGAGGCCGACCGAGAGGCCGTAGCGCGGCAGCTCGGCCGACGTGGCCTGCGCCAGGATCTTGTCGCCGTCGATCTCGGCGTACGCGATCTGGCAGATCACCTTGCGGTTCGTGATGCGCACCACGAGGCGATACTTGGGCGAGTTGTACTTGTTCTTGTCCTGCGTGATGAGGCGCTTGCGCGCGCGGTAGTCCGTCTTGCCCTCGCGGCGGCGACGGTACTTGACCTGGTACCGCTTGAAGTACGCCTTGTTCTTGGTCACCTTGACGAACGGCATGGTGGCTCTTGCTTCCCTTCCTCCGATGAAAAAGCTATGACTCCCGCCGCCGACACCTTGGCATTCGATGCCACGAGCGGCTCCCCGCGCGAGTTTTGACTGGTTCCCGCGTTGCGAGCATACAAAGCGCAAGCTGCGGGGATTCGCAGCCAACAACCCCGCGCGTCTGCGGGGAACCTGTGTATGTGAAAAACACATGGGGTAGGGGGGTCGAGTATATCCGATTTTCAGCGAATCATAATCCTGGAATGGATGATTCGCGAGTCAGGATTGGCGGAAAAGAACCGCAGACGGATGACTGGTTCCAACGCGGGGGCGGGCTCCGGCGGACCCTTCCAACGCCTTATTAGTTCGTTTGGCGATTTTTCCTAGGCAGCAACAATGGTGCGTGCGTGTGGCTCGGCTTGGCGGGCGGGTGGCGGTGCCCAGGCGGCCGTGGGGCGCTGCGCGCCGGCCAGGGCGGATGCGCGAGCGTCTGCGCTGTCGATCGCGGCGCCTGCGAGCGCGAGTGGCGCGCTGGAAGCCGCGGGAGAGCGGCGACAAGACCAGGAACTGACGCTCGTGGTTGCATGGCTGGCAGACTTTCTCCCGCTTCGTATCGATCGGCCGTGTGGTGCTCATCAACTACGGCCCGGACGCCGGCAAGATCGCGACGATCATCGACGTGGTCGACGAGAACAAGGCGCTCATTGACGGCCCGTTCAGCGTGACGGGCGTGAACCGCCAGGTGATCCCGTTCAAGCGCGTGGCGCTGACGGACCTGACGATCCAGATCCCGCGCCAGCCGCGCGAGGCGACGCTCAAGAAGGCGCTGGCCAAGGACAACACGGTCGAGAAGTGGGGCAAGACGACGTGGGCCAAGAAGATTGCCAACAAGCAGACGCGCGCCAACCTGTCGGACTTCGACCGCTTCAAGGCCATGATCGCGCGCAAGCAGAAGGCTTCGCTCGTCAAGAAGACCATCGCGGCCGCCCGCAAGAACTAGATATCCTATATAGTCTTTGCTCGCGCGCTGGGAACCTGCGCGGCTCCGGAGACGGAGAAGGGGGATCGGATCATCTAAGCCAACGTTCAAAACGAGCCTCGCGTCCGTGTTGCTTCCTGCATTGCCTGCAGCTCGTCCACGCCGCCTGCCATGCTCATGGACGTCGCCCAGGCCTCGCTCGGCTTGATGCTCGTTATCTGGTCCTATTTTTAGGACGGCACCTACAAAGCAACTCCTCTGGAGTTGCTTTGCTCTCGGTCCTTGGAGGTGTCGGCGGCTTGGCCAAAGACGAACAGGGAGACGCGATGAGCGACGACGAGTGCGAGTACAGCGTGCGGCACGAGGAGCCCGACGAGTGCGAGGACAGCGTGGGCGAGGACGCCGAGCTGGAGCTGTCGTGCGCGCTGCAGGACCTGGCGCAGCGCGTCAAGACGTTCGAGGAGAACATGAAGGGCCGCTTCCGCGCCGCCGGAGAGAGTGACGAGGGCGACGACGAGATCGACGAGGACATCCCTGAAGCCGACGCGCCGGCGCCCAAGCAGCCGCACCGGCGGCGGAAGGACAGCGCCAAGAAGCTCGCGAGCAAGCAGCAGGCGGACGAGGAGGACGAGGACGATCCGTACGGCGACGACGAGTTCTCGGACGACGAAAGCGACGGAGAGGCGGACGCGGATGCCAAGCGTGGGCGAGACGACGACTGGGACTATCAAGAGCAGACGGAGGAGCTAAGCGAGCTCAAGCACAACATTGCGCTGCTGCTGCAGGGCTTCAAGGAGGAGGCCAAGGCGCTCGAGCGCGGAGGCGACGATGACGACGACAACCAGGCCAAGTGATGACCCACGAATCCCACTTATATATATATATACAGGCCGCGCGACCACAGCCACCGCCACCAATCCTTTGCTGCTGCTGCGGCTGCGGCTGCGGCCAGCCTGCTCCGCCTCGGGCGATCAAGCTGCCGCGTGCGTCACTTGGACTGTAAATACTCGAGGAAGCGCTTCTGCAACTCGAACTCCTGCTCGCGCAGCTCCGTCTCCTTGACGCGCTGCTCCATGTCGAACTGCACCTTGCTCTCGATCAGCGCCAGCACGCGCGCGCGGAACACCTCGCCGCCGTCCGCGTGCTGGCTCGCCGCTGCCGCTGCCGCCGCCGCCGAGCTGTCCAGACGGCGGCGCTTCTGCCCGCCGGCGATCGTGAAGGCGGACGCCGCCGCCGCCACCGCGTGGATCGTCGAGCCCTCGCGGTCTATCAGCGCGCCGGGCGAGGCCGTGGCCGTGGACGCGGCCATGGCGGCGGCCGCCGGTAATCGCGAGTTGCTCTTGTCCGCCTTATGCGCGATGCACGTGCTGATCTCGCGCAGGATGGCCTCCTTGCGCGCGTTCTCCTCGTCCGAGCCGCGCTTGGACAGCTTGTCGTGCTTGCCGTCCGCGTACATCTTCATGAGCGCCGTCACGCGGTCCCTGCGGCACGAGCATGCGTCCTGTCAGGCCTGCGAAGTGCACGCTACTCCCGTCCATTGGCTTGCGCGGGTCGTCAATCAGTCGATCGGACGCACCGACACGTGTGCCAGGTGTACGCCTCGGGGTTCTGGTACAGCGCCTCGCCCACGATGTGCGCAATGTTCTTCCACATCTGCAGCCGCGTGCCGTGCTTGGCCGTGAACGGGTTGTGCTCGCGCAGCGCCTCGAGCAGCAGCACGTCCATGCTGCCGGTGAACTTGGCATACCGCCCACGCGTCAAGCGCGGCGCTGGCGCCTGCTGCGGCGCTGCGTGCGAGCCGCTGCTGCTGCTGCCTGGCTCCGAGATAAACCGACAGCACCATTAGATCACAGAGATAGCAGGTGTCGTGAGTAACTAGGCGTCCGTCGCGTGGATGGAGCAGGCTGGACGCCGCACGTACCGTTGGTCGACGGGGACGGGGTCTCGCTGTCCGCCATGCTCTTTCGGGCCGAGCTGTGCGCTTCCGAGGCGCGGGAGACCGGCGACAGGCGGTGGGCCGTCTCGACCTTCGTCTTGGCGAGGCGGGGGCAGCGATCAGGGCCGGTGGCGGCCAGGAACGCGCGCGTAATGGAGACCGATGCGGCCGCTTCTAGTCCAGCTCGCGAGGTGATGGAGGCGGGTGCTGGACGCGTTCAATGCTGCAGGGGCTTTCTCGATATTTAGAGAGTGGCATATTTTTGTATTTTCAAACTGCTGATATTTCTAAACTACACATTGTAGAAGGCTTTTTAAATCATGCATTTTCGAAGAGAGAATGTAGTATTACAGGTAATGTTGAACAGCAGGTTTGGGTGGTGCAGGCTCGGCGGTCAGTGGGTGAAACAGAGAAACGAGAGGGCTGCCGCGTGTTTTTGGGTGGTTGCGTGTCGAAGTCGCGGAATTCGTCGGCGGTGTCACTTTCGCACCTCGCGGCAACTTCAAGATGAGGTTTTAGTCGTAAAAACCTCAAAGTGAGCCATTCACGCCCGGTCCCAAACTGAAGTTTCGGGGGTGACGGGAGAGGAGTTCGCATCTGGATCCCGTAAACCACAGAAACATGCCGGTGATTCGCCAAAAATAGAAACCTATAAATGCTCCACCATGCCGCGATTGGCGAGAATTTTCTGTCTGATCGTCCTAAAATTTGACTGTGTTGTGTGACTCCGGGAAAGCTCTGGATTCTACATCATGTAAACCATGGTGATGTTCAGGACTGTGAACATCAGCATCGTTGCACACCCACCCAAAACCTCTACCACCCTTTGAGGGGGGGAGCGCCTCGCTCGCGTCTCCCTGTGGAATTCCATTGCAGCTCAACTGAAATGCAAGGCACAGCATTGAGCTTCCAAGGAGCCTCCTTGCGCAGTCGATTTCAGACTTTACTCAGCCTCCATTCGTATCACTCTAACTACTCTGGATATAATCCAGAGTTCCGATCGTCCTAAAATTTGCCTTGCACCAACCTTGAAGAACGAGTCTAGGACGCGATCCTGAACAGATGTCCCAACGTCACGTCGAACACGTCCGTTTTTATGGCTTTTCGCCAACCTCAACGACGCATCCCGGCATACAAATCCCAGTATATTTCTCCGCCACGAGCTCCGCAGTCCCCCATTTCCGAGTCAAGCCACACCGTCGGATCTGATCACCGTCCACCCGTCGTCGTCCTTCCTTCCCGGCTCGGGAAGAAGAAGCCACCGAGCGCCTGCCTCCTCCTCCATCAACAGCAGCCGTCCGTCAGTCTCGAATTGGAGCGCTCCGGGGCAGCCGGCGCCCGCGCTTCCCGCCTTTTCGTCACTCGCGTCGTTCCCCTCCCCGTCCGTCCTCTTCCGTCCTCCAGACCACCCGCAGCCATGGCGGAAGCGCACCAGGCCACGGGCGTCTTCGACGAGCACAAGCGCGGCGTGGAGCTGCTGTACAGCGACGACGGCATCCGCGTGTCGTTCACCATCCCGCCGCCATGGGAGCTGCGCCAGCTCGCCGTGCGCAGCTTCTTCCACCTGCAGCGCGCCGTCAAGCACGGCGTGTACCCGGCGCCGCCGCTCGCCGCCGTGCTCACGGTCGCCGGCGTCATCTGGGTCGTGCTCGCCTCGCCGTCCGACTCGTGGTGGCGCGCGGGCTTCGTCTCGCAGCTCGTCTGGCGCGTCGGCAACCTGCTGGTGCCCTTCGCCGACCTGCTACCCCGGTCGCTGTACCTCGCCTACCTGGCCGCCTGGGCCGGCTTCCTCGGCCTCCTGCTGCTCATGTGGGTCCAGCGCATGGTCATGCGCCTGCTGCTGAGCTACCGCGGGTGGCTCTACCTCGGGCCCGGCCAAAAGTCGGCCACGGTGCTGGCCTGGGGTGCGCTGCTGCGCATCGTCAGCGGCCGCAACCCGCTCACGTACTCGTTCCAGAACGCGCTGCCGCGCCTGCCGCTGCCGCCGCTCAAGGACACGGTGGACCGCTACCTCAAGTCGGTGCACCCGCTACTGTCCAAGGACGAGTTCGACGAGGCGACGCGCATGGCGGACGAGTTCCTCAAGAAGGACGGCCCCAAGTTCCAGTTCTACCTGACGCTCAAGAGCTGGTGGGCCACCAACTACGTGACGGACTGGTGGGAGAAGTACGTCTACCTCAAGGGCCGCACGAGCCTCATGATCAACAGCAACTACTACGCACTGCCCGGCCGCAACCTGCAGTTCTCGCTCACGCACAAGCGCGCGGCGTTCACGGCCGCGCTGGTGCACGAGATGATGCTGTTTAAGCAGGAGCTGGACCGCGAGCAGCTGCCGCCGCAGCTCATCCGCGGCATGGTGCCGCTCTGCATGAACCAGTACCGCCGCATCTTTTCGTGCACGCGCATCCCTGGCCGCGAGCAGGACGAGCTCAAGGTGTTCCACCACAAGTCGAAGCACATCGCCGTCTTCTGCAACGGCCGCGTGTTCAAGGTGCCGCTGTTCGCCAAGGGCCTGCACGGCCACCTGCTCTCCAAGCACGAGATCCAGCGCCAGCTCGAGTCGATCGAGGCCATGAGCAAGGGGCTGAGCGCGTCGTCGGCCGTCGAGGAGAATCTGGCGGCGCTCACGGCGTCGGGCCGCATCGAGTGGGCCGAGAACCGCGAGCGCTTCTTCTCGGAGGGCGTGAACAAGCGGTCGCTGGACGCCGTCGAGACGGCCGTGTTCGTGGTCGTGCTGCAGGACGACGAGCCGAGCGACTGGACGCTCATGGGCAAGGACCTGATCCACGGCAGCGGCGGCAACCGCTGGTTCGACAAGAGCTTCAATCTCGTGGTGTACAAGAGCTGCGTAGCCGGCATCAACGCGGAGCACGCGTGGGCCGATGCGCCCGTGATGGCCCACGTCTGGGAGCACGTGTACACGAAGCAGTGCTACACGAACCCGTATGACGCCAGCGGCGACGCGACGGTGGCGAGCGAGGGCGAGAAGGCGTCGCCGCTGCCGCCGTGCAAGCTGCTCACGTGGGACTTTAGCTCTGGGCTGGACGCGGCGGTCACGCGTGCGTTGGCGGACGCCAAGGCCGCCATCGCCGACTTTGACCTCAAGGTGATCTCGCACACGGACTACGGCAAGGGCCTGATCAAGAAGTTCAAGGTGAGCCCCGACGCGTTCATCCAGATGGCGCTGCAGCTCGCGTACTTCCGCAACGCCGGCACCATTACCCAGACGTACGAGTCGAGTATGACGCGGCTGTACCGCGACGGCCGCACGGAGACGGTCCGCCCCGTGACGGACGCGTCCAAGGCGTTCGTGCTGGGCATGGTGGACCCGAGCCTGTCGGACGCGGACAAGGTCAAGCTGCTGCAGGCGGCGTGCGCGCAGCACCAGGACGCGTACCGCGACGCCATGAGCGGCAAGGGCGTGGACCGGCACCTGTTCACGCTGTACTGCGTGTCGGTGGGCTTCGGCATCGAGTCGCCCTTCCTGCAGAACGCGCTGGGCCGTCCGTGGCGGCTGTCGACGAGCCAGCAGCCGCAGCAGCAGACGGACAACTGGCGGCTGGTGGAGAAGGCGCTCGAGGGCTCCAAGTACTCGATCGACGACGCGCGGTGCCCCGGCGGCGGCTTCGGACCCGTGGCCGAGGACGGCTACGGCGTGAGCTACATGGTCGCGGGCGAGGACATGCTGGGCTTCCACATCTCGAGCAAGAAGGCGTGTCCGTCGACGAGCTCGGACAAGTTCGCGCAGGACATCGAGCAGGCGCTGGCCGACCTCAAGGCGCTCTACCACCCCAAGCAGTAGCGGCCGATAGACGATCCGCTGTAGACAGCAGCAGTAGCTAACATGAAATCCCTTCAAGACGTCGCAACACCCTCCTCACGTCGCTCTATTCCCACGAGCCGATCGCTCTAAAGTAGTCTACGCGTCGGTGTCGCGGATGGACCGAGTCTTGACGAACTTTGCGCAGAAGAAGCCCATGGAGTCGAGCGCCTTGTCCGCCGGGTCGAAGCGCTGGACGAGTGCGGCCTCCTCGTCGCTCAGTCCCTGGTTGGCAAGCCCCGCGGCGCCAATGTGCACCGACTGCGGCACGAGTTGCAGCGGGTACTTGTCCAGCGCGTGGCGCACCATGCGCTCGTTCTCCTCCGGGTTGATGGTGCACGTCGAGTACACGAGCGTGCCGCCCGGCTTGAGCAGGAACACGGCGGCCCAGAGGAAGTTGCGCTGCGTGCTCGTGTACTTGGCCAGCTCCTTGTCGTCCTCGGCGTGCAGCAGGCGCGGACGCAGCCCCAGCGCCGAGCACGGCGGGTCCAGCAGCACGCGGTCGAACGTCTCCGGGTGGAACCCGCGCACCGGGAGGAGGTGCGCGTCCTTGGGCTTGGCCGCCTTTGCTGCGGCCAGCACTTCCGCCACGCTCGTGCTGGCGGCGGCTTCCGACTCGGCGCGTGGCAGCACGGCGTGGGTCGTGTCCATCTTGAGCGGCACGACGTTGTCGAACTCGAGCTGCGTGAATAGCTTCTGCAGCTCGAGCACCTTGCGCTTCGAGTGGTCGCACGCGACCAGCGTGCCCTGGTTCTTCATGAGCGTCGCCACATGCGACGACTTGCCGCCGGGCGCCGAGCACATGTCGATGATGGTCTCGCCCGGCTGCGGGTCCAGCACGTGGGCCACCACGGTGGACGGCAGGTTCTGCACGTAAATGTCGCCCGACAGCACGCCGTTCATGGGCGGCGCGTCCGCGCAGACGCGCACGAGCGACGTGATGGCCAGCCCTCGCTGCGCGCGGAACAGCTCCGTGCGCGCCATGACGGTCGTGCCGTGCGCGATGAGCAGCTTGCGCGCCTGGTGGTCGTCGAAGCTGCTGCCGCGCGTCTGCGCGTGGTCCAGGTCCACGAACACGTTGACGCGCTCGCCCGCGTTCAGCCCGCTGCTCGCGCTCATGACGCCGCGCGCGAAGATGTCGCTGCCGCGCAGCACGGCCTCACCGCACAGGCGGTCCACGATGATGCTCTTGAGCTCCGGCCGGTAGGTGACGGCCGGACTCTCGACGCGCGGCGCCGATGGGATCACAAGCACGTCCGGCAGCAGCGGGTGCTGGAACGGAGCCACCGGCGCGCGGGCCGTCTCGGCCTGCAGCTTGGCGTTGAAATCGCGCAGCACCGACGCGTCGAGCGACGCCAGCGCCTCCTCCGGCCGCAGGCGCATCGTGTTGACGCGCACCGCCGTGTACGTCGGTCTGTGGCGGTCGCATTCAGCTCAGTCGTCAGCTCGTGCAGCAGGAAGCAGCATCAGGGACGCGTTGGCAACGAACTGCATGACTTCCGTTGCAAATGGAGTTGCTCCTGGACGGACATGCGCGCCGCGGACGCCCCAGACGCTCGGAAAAACACACGTACGGCGTGGCGAGCGCGTGCTTCATGTCTTCCCAGTGCTCCGCGCCATAGGCGGAGCGGAACGCGCGCTCCACACCCTCGGGGAAGGCCACGCGGAAGCCGTCGAAGGCCCAGCTCGGGTCCATTGCCGCCGTCGCGTCCATCGCTTTCTCACTCGGTGTGCGTACCCCTTCGTGTCTGATCCATGTGGAGCGCTCCAGATGGCGCTCCACATGAACATGTAGTCGTTCTATAAACACATATGGAACGTATCATAGGTCCGCTCCACATTTTGTGAGGAGCTGCCTGGTGGTCCAGCCAATGGTCCATTCCAAGATCGATAGTGAAGATGGCGCTCCCGACCAAGGCGGGCAAGTTCGTGGCGACGGCGCCGTGCTTCTCGGCCTTCCGTGGCGCGCGCGTGGCCTCGGCGGTGCCAATCTCGGGCTCCGGCTCGGGCTCCGGCTCGGCCTCTGGCCAGGCCAAGCTTATCGGCACGCACAACGGCACGTTCCACTGCGACGAAGCGCTGGCCGTGTCGATGCTCAAGCTGCTGCCGCGCTTCGCGGCGCACGACATTCTGCGCACGCGCGACGAGAGCAAGCTGGCGCTCTGCGACGTGGTCGTGGACGTCGGCGGCGCGTACAACGCCGAGAAACTGCGCTTCGACCACCACCAGCGCGGCTTCGACGAGGTGTTCGACAACGTGCGCTCCACCAAGCTCTCGAGCGCCGGACTCGTCTACAAGTAAGGAACACGGCGGGCATTGACTGCGTTCATGGCGGTGGGATTGTCCGCCCGGTGTTGACTGTTCGTGCTGGGAGCAGGCACTTTGGGCGCGAGATCATCGAGGTGCTGGCGGCGCCGACGCAGCTGGACGCCGAGACGCTCGACGCGCTGTACAAGAAGACGTACAAGAACTTCATCGAGCACATTGACGGCATCGACAACGGCGTGCAGGTGTTCAGCGGCGAGGGCTCGCTCAACTACCAGGTCTCGACGACGCTCAGCTCGCGCGTCGGGTACCTGAACCCGGGCTGGAACGAGGACCAGTCGACGGACTCCATGAACGCGGCGTTCCAGCAGGCCATGTACCTGACGATCACCGAATTCACGGACAGCGTGCTGGAGCTCGTCAACTCGTGGCTGCCGGCGCGCGAGCTGGTCGAGCGCGCCGTCTCGCAGCGCTTCCAGACGCACGCGTCGGGCGAGATCGTGCACCTGAAGGATTACTGCCCGTGGAAGTCGCACCTGTACGACGTGGAGGAGAAGCTCGTGATCCCCGGGCAGATCAAGTTCGTGCTGTACAACGACGCCACGGGCGGCATGACGCGCGTGCAGGGCATCAACACCGAGTCCGGGTCGTTCGCGCTGCGCCAGGGCCTGCTGCCGGCGTGGCGCGGCCTGCGCGACGACGAGCTGAGCGCCGCGTCGGGCATCCCGGGCTGCACGTTCGTGCACACGGCCGGCTTCATCGGCGGCAACCGCACGTTCGACGGCGCGCTCGAGATGGCCGTGCGCTCGCTCGAGCCCAGCGACAAGAAGGAGTAGAGCGGTGGACGCACGGACGAGAGGCTAGAGAGTCCTGGACGAGCTGGGCAGCTTCACCGACCGTGAAAGACGACAAACAACGCCAACGTCTGCGTTTGAAGTACATACATGCACTGGCACTTGCGACGGACGAGCTGATGGGCAGCACACAAACGTCGAAGTGCATTGATGGGAATGAACTGACAAGCTGCCGACATACCAGGCAGGACGAACACCAAGGAGTCAGCAGCGAGTGCTGAAAGCTCGGCGAGCTGGTTGGGTCCGCTGGAATTTGAGCCACGAGACAAACGAAGTGCGTCTTCCCCCAGTCAGTTGACTCCTTTGCAGCCTTCACCATTCAATGCTCCCATGTAAATGATGTCAAGATGACACTGATGTCGTAGTATAATCACTGTATGAATCAATACAATGCTCAATATGATGAGCTACTTTGGAAGGCCCCTTCTGCCCCCCACACGTCACATATCCCGCAATCGCCCGTCAATTCCCTACCGAGCATGATGGAGGAGTGCATGGCGTCCACCGCCGACCTGCTCTTCCTCGGCGGCCGCAGTTCGCGTTAGACCGCCCTCCAGCCCTCCACGCCGGCCTCGCAGCGCCTCCCTGGCTCCGTGATCGGCTGCCATGGCCTTCGTCTCCTTCCGCCGAGCCGCCGCGCTCTCCACGGCGGTCGCCGCGCTGCTGGGCTCCTCGCTGGCGGATGGCGACTGCACGGGCGTCGCGAACCAGCTCACGTGGGCGTGCGGCGGCATGTGCGACGCCTACGCGGCGTGCCTCGTGTACAACGCGAGCGACTGTGCGGACACGGACAGCGAGCACAAGCCCAGCTGCACCAACGACGACGACGACGTGTGCGCCTACGTGTGCTTCACCGGCTACTACTCGGCGTCCGACACGGCCACGATGCTCATCCCGTTCAGCGCGAGCTACGAAAGCGCCGAGGAGGCGCAGGAGCGGGAAGAGCTCGGCGACGAGGCCTACGACGCCGCCATCGCCGCGTTCGAGAACGACACGAGCTCCTACGCGTGGGCCTCGAACGACGCGCTGCAGTCCATCACGACCGCCACGCTCGACCCGCTCGTGACCACAGTGTGCGCCATTGCGTCGTCGGTCGGTTTTGGTATGTTGAGGACACCCAAGTGCTCACTAGCGTGCTCCGTCCATCCGTGAACAGGTATTTCTACGGCGGATCGAGCGCCGTCTACGCCGACTTTGCCCCCGGCAAGGTGGTCGACATGGCGCTGGACGGGACCTTCCTGGCAGACAACAGCAACCTGTCGATCGTCAACCTGTACAGCATGAACTTGCAGAACGTGACCGACCTGCCGGCGCTGCTGCCGGCCGGCGTGCTGAGCATCGCGCTACGTAACGACGTGCTCACCGAGTTTCCGTACGACGCGCCGGACTTCCAGCAGGTCCAAGTCATGTACGTCTGACGGGTCTACAGCATACTCGTTGCACTGTTGTCTGACGTGTTGGGCTCATGCACACACGCTTCAGGGATCTATCGTACAACTACCTGACGGACTTTAGCGGCAACTTTGCGTCGCTCTGGGGACTGTACGCCTCTGCTTGTTGTGACGACTGGTCGACCACGAGCTGGACTAACGCGTGCGCTGCGTCGGTGCTGCCAGGTACCTCAACAACAACTCGTTCACGGCGATCCCGGACGCCATCTTCAACCTGTCGGCGCTCCAGTATCTGTACGCCGCCTCCCGACGTCCTTGTCGTTCACTCTCCACTCACTGACAGCCCCGACTCTTGTATCGCTTGATCAGACACTTCTCGGGAAACCCACTGGCAGGTATGCCCACGTTCACGCGCGCGCAGGCGACGTTTCTGCAGAACCTTGTCAGCCTCGACCTGCACGTGTACGACTTCGCCGAGACGCCCAACTGCGGCAGTATGACCAACGTCGTCGTCCACGACATCATCGTGTGCATATCGGACGACGAAACGTCAAGCGACGAGAGCACCAGTGGCGAACTCGACAGTTCGTCTGGCAGCCAATCAACCAACAGCGGCGGCGGGCATTCCACCGGCGCGGTCATCGGAGGTGTCGTTGGTGGGATTGTCGCGGCGTTGCTCGTCGGTGGCTTGGTTTGGTGTTTCGTCGCCCGCCGTCGCCGCAAGAACAGCGCGCTGTCGACCCAGCAGCGGACTCTCACGGGTGAAATGACTCCCGGATCGACGGCTGGTGCGCCTCAATACCTTTGGAACGACGAGCAACTGCAAGCGCTGCGAGTGGACGCGCGCGACATCAAAGACGTGCGCAAGATCGGCAGCGGCTCGTTCGGAGTCGTCTGGCTCGTGCGCTACCGTTCGTCTCAGCTGCTAGCATCCAAGCGTCCGCTTGGGCATGCCGGAGGAAGCGGTGGTGGGATCAGTATCGGCCGACGTGCAAGTGGCCCGAACGCCCCACAGAAGCAGCAGGTCGTGCTTCAACGGTTCATCGACGAGATCAAACTCGTCTCGCAGCTCGACCACACCAACATCGTGGCCTTCATGGGAGTCGCGTGGACATTTCACAGCGACATTCAGGCACTCTTCGAGTACATGGAGAACGGCGACCTGCGAGACTACCTCGCCAAGACGGAGTCGGCGAACGGCAGTGGCGACGAGGCGGAGCGGCTATCAGCAGAGGCGTTCAAGATGCAAATCGCGAACGATATCATCGATGCGCTCGTGTATGTGCACTCGTTCACACCGCCAATTGTGCACCGCGACCTCAAGTCGCGCAACGTGTTGCTCTCGTCTCCGGACTGGCAAGCCAAGGTGACGGATTTTGGTGCCGCTCGCGTCCAGTCGGAGAATCATACGATGACTGCGGGTGTGGGCACGGGTCGGTGGTTGGCTCCCGAGGTCCTGGCTGGCAGCCAGGACTACGGCCCGCCGTCCGACATCTTTGCCTTCGGAGTGGTACTGTCCGAGCTGGACACGCACAAGATCCCGTACGACGACGCGCGAGGCGCGGACAACGTGAAGCAACTGGCAAATGTGGCGATCTTGCAGCTGGTGTCGGACGGCAAGTTGCGTCCGACGTTCTCAGGCGCGTGCCGACCGGCGTTCAAGGAGCTGGCGGATCGGTGTATGGCCCAGGACCCCGACCGTCGACCGCTGGCTGCGCAGATCGCGTACGAGCTGCGTCAGCTGCTGAAGCAGGTGCGGCTGGAGCAGGAGGAGCGAGCGTCGAGTGATCCAAACGGCGGTCTGCGGGCCTCGTCGTACCATGCTATCGATGGTGTGAATGCT
>JAADYF010001020.1:0-10692 GCA_023338175.1 Phytopythium delawarense
GCAACACGCTCAGCAGTGTCGAGACGTACGTGAAATGGCACACGCCTCTCGCTCCAGCACTTGTGTCCATCGGGAAAGACTATGTGTTCCTGAAAAAAATTATGGCCGCCAAGATTCTCGAAGGGCCAATCGGTGACATTGTGATCGTGAACGACAAGTTTCACTGTCGTGGTCAAGGATGTCGCTTCGTTCCTCCGCGATACAGCAAGTATGTCGACTGGGGGGGCACTGGTAGCACCACAACTACTTTGCCAGGCGCATCATCGAGCACACACAATTCAACTCTCGGAGATGGCACCATCAAGTTGCGAGTTCACCAGACGTCAGCGAGATACCGAGAAGCCAACAAGGTGATCGGCATGATCGAGGGTGCGCACTTTTACAAAGTCAACTGTGTTGCGCTGTCGGACGACGGTGGAGTGCTCGTCACAGGCGGGGAAGACGCTGCTGTGAATGTGCTCGAGTGTACGAAGGCGGGTCCAAATGGAGGCAGTAGCGGTGGGCAGCGCGTTTTCAAGCAGCTTGCGAAGCTTGTTGGTCATGAAGATGCTGTTGTCAGCGTGGCCATCAACAAGGTACGAACACCGGATTTGATTGAGTTGGTGGAGATTGTGCGACTGACAACCGTTGTTGGTGTTCAGATATTCAACTTGGTCGTCAGTGGCTCGGCAGACAATGGAGCAATCTTGTGGGACCTGCGAACGCGCGCATTCATGCGAGAGCTGGCGGGCCACGCGCTTCCTGTCGACAAGGTATCGATCAACGGGGCGAACGGGAACATCATCACGGCATCAGCGATTGAAATGCGCGTCTGGAGCATCAATGGCGACCTTCTAGCCGCTGTGCCGTCAGTTCAAAACCTGGGCCTCTCCTCTATTGTACGTTGGCTCTATTTTTCGCATGGGAAGCAGATGACTCACTGGTTTGGTGTCTGCAATCCACAGACGAGCACGATTTCGACGCGATGCGAGAGTTGGCAACCAGGTGTCGTGGCAGTGACGGGTCATGCGAACGGCACCATCGCTCTTTGGGGGCTCTCCTACCCTTCTGACCTGGCACAAGACAAGAACACAGCAGGGAAGACATCGGCCTCAAGTGCAGGGAGTTCACGCACAGCGGTTCGAGTGGGGAGAGCAGACGGAGCCACTACTCTCGGACATTCGGACAGCACAAACGGACTCCAATTCTCCCCGAGCACAGCAGGCACAACATCGACAGCCAAGCCCGCGGTGCTCAAGGTCGTTCCGTCGTGCCAGCTCTTCGTGATGAAGCTGCTCATGGACCACCGCGCTGGTGTGACTGCGCTGACACTAAGCATCGACCAACGGCAACTCCTGTCCGGAGACGCGGATGGGAACTGCATCCGCTGGGTCGACGACAGCGTCAGTGTGAACATTTTGTAGTACGGCGTGTATTAATGCGCACACCGCTGGGTTTGTGGACAACTTCAACCACGGTCAAGTGTTCTCGCTCTCGGTTGCAGCACCACAAGTGCCCGAGCGACTCGTGTCGTTTCGCTACTAAACGACATCTTTCCACGGTTTCTCACACTCGAGATGAAAAGGCACCACGCGCTTTCTTGTCTGTGCAAGGCGCTCGCGACGTTTCAAGCCTGGCGATTCGATGAAGACCGTTCAGAGGAGTCTGGCATTCCTCTCTGCTTTCAGAGGCGATCGATTTCTCGTTGCTGCTGGACCAGCAGCACTGGTGCGGTTCCACTAAAGCAGCCAACTAACGAGATGCGGCGCAAACACTATCATGGAGGAGGCGGGCAGCAAGCGCAACTACGAAGGCAACAACTGCCACATCTCATGCTGCTCGCCATGTTAATCGTCCTCGCAGCGTATTCAACTGTTGCCACCGCGTCGACTTTTCAAGCCGTGACGGACGTGGACGGTACACTGCACCAGCCTCCCCACCGCCAGCATCGACACCATCACCACAACTGCATCCACGATGAGAAGATTGACGAGTTTGCGGCAAGCGTCAATGCCGCGTCCCTCATGGTTCCGCAGCGCCTCGCTCCTCATGTCGACAGTTACCTCCAGAGCTTCGTTATGGACGATTTCCTCGATGTTGTTGGCGTCCCGGTGTCGGCGTCAGCTCCGCGGCGAGCGCTTGCTTCGGCAGCTACCACTGCAGCGTCTTTTCAGCCGATCCGCATCGCCTTCGATCTCTCCAAGCTCTCATCGTACGTGCACGTCAACTGGATGCTCGGGCTCGGATATTGGAACTCACGCAAGCGCTTGGTGCCAACAGCGACCCAGGGTATATGTGTACGGATCCGGGTGAAACGGTGATAGTAGACGGCTCCCAGTCCTACACGTGCTCGTCGGCCGACCTACTGACGTCATCCAAGAAGGAGTATATCGTGTCGGTCCTGCTAAAAGCGATCTCCGACCGCTTTAGCGCCGCGCTTTCTGTCCAGCGCGTGGTTGGCAACTTGGTGATCGCGGGCATCTCGTGCGGATCGGACGCCGCATGGGCGTGCTGCTCGCGCTCCGTTCCATCCTCCTACCGTACAGAAGGAGTCGCCAATGCCGACTACTTGCTTCACGTGACTGCGCGACCCACAACAGGCGCCACGATTGCTTGGGCGTTGCCTTGCAACATTGATCAGTTCGGCCGCCCCATCTCAGGCCAAGCCAACTTTGGCCCTGCTCGGTTAGACCCATCGAGCTCAGCTGGTCGAGATGAACAGATCGGCACGGCGCTCCACGAGATGACGCATGCACTCGTGTTTTCCAAAAGCCGGTTCTCCGACTTTCGGAAGCCGCTCAATGGGGACAAGTGGGGGTACTCGAACGTTGTCTCCCAGACGACAACGTCAGCAAATGTGGCCGTGAGCAAGATCATTACGCCAGCAGTGGTCAAGCAAGTGAAGCAGCACTTCAACTGTTGGGACTGGGCTGACGCAGGAATCGAACTTGAGAACGGTGACAAGGGTAGTGCGGAATTCAGCTCGCACTGGGAGAAGCGAGTGGTCATGAACGAGTACATGAGCGCCACAAGCTCATACGACCCGGTTTACTCGGCGCTGACGCTTGCTTTGTTTGAGGATAGCGGATGGTACCAAGTGAGCTACGCTGCAGCTGAGGCCCTGCCCTGGGGATACCTCGAAGGCTGCGGCTTGGCACGAAGTCGATGCTCAACGTGGAACTCGCGCTATATCTGCAGCGATGCGTCTCAAGACGCGTGTACTGCTGACGGAAACGCCAAGGGATACTGCAACATCGCGACATACAGCGCATCCATTCCTGCCGGCTTCCAGTACTTCCAGGACCCTCAACTCGGTGGTCGAGATACGTATGCAGACTACTGCCCGTTCTACCGAGCCTACAGCAATGGCGACTGTCGCAACATCGGACGCACATCGACGTCAATTGACTCAGCGAACTGGTTAGAGGTTGTCGGTGCCTCGAGCAAATGCTTCCAGTCGAGTCTCAGCAAGTCTGGCTCCAACTCGGCCAGTCTACGACCTACGTGCTATGAGGTGCTGGGGTGCACGTCCTCGTCTCTGAGGCTTGCCGTCGGAGACAATACCGTGGATTGCCCGCTCGCTGGCGGTGAAGTAACCGTCAGTGGACTACGAGGCAGGCTTCAATGCCCCAACACTGGCGCTCGACTGTGCCAGTTGATACAGAACAAGTGCTCCGGTGCTGGCGTGCTGCTGTCGACGGGCAAGTGTCAGTGCCTGTCGGGGTACACGGGCGACGACTGTAGTAAGCGGACCTGCCCAGCCATGACCAAGAGCGACGGCACCAGCGACGAGTGTGGCGCGAAGTCTGGTCGTGGAAGTTGTGATCGCTCGACCGGAGTGTGCACCTGTGGGAGCGCATACACAGGGCTCAGCTGCTCGGAGCTCGTTTGCCCTGCCCCAGATAGTGTGATCGCCGCCAGCAAGAACAGCAGCGAGTGCTCTGGTCATGGCACGTGTGATCGAGAGTCAGGCTCATGCTCGTGCGTTAATGGCTACAGCGGCAACGCGTGTGAGTGTGTTCCCGGGTGCTCCACTGAGGATGCATCGACATGTGGCGGTGATCAAGGCACGTGCGACTGCGTCACCGGCGCATGCGTGTGCGCTTCAGGTTTCCTCGGGGTCCAATGCGCTACCTCGGGATCACCATCACAAGAGGAACTGCAGCTTCCAGCATTAGTTGACGAAGGTGCGGCGACGTCCACGACAGGAAGCGTGGCCGACAAGGAGTACACGTTTTTTAGGATCTACCTCAACTCGAGCACGTACGACGTGACATTCCTGCTGAGCGGAGGCGACGGCAACGACGTGGATGTCGACTTGTATGGCTCGTTCGAGGATGAATTGCCGACATCGTTGACAACAGCAAGTGTGCGGCTCGCGAGTTCCCGCGATGCGGGTGAGGTGGATGCCATTCATCTTTGCGGAACCCTTGGCACATTTCCTCGAGGCTCCGACGACCCGCTTCGGTACTGCGCACGAGCATCCACCGCATTCGTGCAGAACACCCCAGGGTTTTTCTATTTGTCCGTGCTGGGCTTTGTTGGCGGCTCGTACACGCTCAGTGTCGAGACGGATAAGTGCCGTGGCATCACGTGCTCCGACCACGGGGAATGCGGACTGGTGCGTCCACACTGATGACTTGCTTGACCAAATGAAGTTTTCTAACGGTGCAGTCGGTCTGACTTGCCAGGAATACGCAGGCGTGTGCAGCTGTGATCGGTATTGGAGTGGAGATGACTGCAGCGTTCCCAAGTGCGGCCCAGACTGTGAAGACCTCGGTACCTGTGCCGCTGGCGGCTGGGCTACAACGACCGACACATCGCTGGCAGGAGTGGCGATCGGGTCGCTGCGCAACACTTCCGAGTGCTTCGGCAACGGAGTCTGCGAGGCACCCTCTTCTTCGACAGGAGAGCCAACGTGTTTGTGCGACGCTGCCTACTACTTTTCAAACCCGTCGAGCCGCGACCAAGAGCTTTGCAGGCAACTGGTGCCGTCGATAGCGTACCTGCGGCACTATACCGAACCGTTCACCGTCTCCTCGGACCTGCTGGACTTGTACGTGCAGGTGGGAGCATGGGCACTTTTCACACTTGAGGTCAAGGACGAGTGGGAAGTGGTTGTGGCCACTCTTGTCGCTGCGACGCCCGAAGCGGACGCCATGCTGTTTGTTCGCAAGGAGAAGCTGCCGTCGACGACGACCGACACGAGTTCATCCTCCGCTTTGGCCTCGTCGTCCGTGCAATACACCGACACAGCGAGTTGGATGGCTGGAGCGCCAACGCGCAAGGTCGTGCTGAGCCGCGCGGCGTCGACTCTCAGCTCGGGATTGTACTACATCGGTGTGTACAACAGTCCGTACGGCCGCGCTGAGCTGGGGTACCAGCTTGTTGTCAATGCGACTGCTACCTGCAGCTCGTCCAGCGCATCAAGCAGCGGAAGTTCCGGAGGGGATAGCGATTCGTACGGGATTTGCGAGAACGGTGGCACATGCAACGCACTCGGCAGCGACATCTGCTCTTGCTCCGAGTCATTTGCCGGCAAGTTCTGCAGCTTGGTGGTTAGCAGGCTCACTCTGGTATCGGCACCGTCGTCGACATGGACGTCGTATCAGGCATTCAACATGTCGAGCAATCAAACACTGGGGATTGGCGCGTGGGAGTATTTCTCCTTTGACGTCCTCGACACGGATGCACGCTTGGCACAAGTAGAGCTTGTGATTGCCAACCGTCTCGACATCGCGACGCCGGCGCGGCCACTACTTCTGGTTCGATCTCCGAGCGATAGCGACTTCCCCTCGCTCTCGACCAGCGCGCTCCAGGACTTTACCGGCGTGCAGACAAGGAACAACGTCCAGGTCGTGCAAGTTGCCATCGAATCGGCCGCGTGCTCGTTCAGCGCCAACCACAAGCACTGCTACAAGCTTGCGGTGCACAACCGCGCAACGGCAGGCACCTCACTGCACTTCTCCCTCCGCGTGACGCTCTATTCGTCCGTTGCTCCAGCATTTCCATCAGCCAGCACCTGCGTCACTGGCAGCGGCAGTTCGTCGTCTGCCGGCAGTAGCAGCTCGTGTCTAGAGCACGGGACGTGCGCGCTGGTGCAGGACCCCGACGACTCGAGCGCTGTGCTGCCAAGCTGCACGTGTGCTGCTGGGTGGACGGGTCTGCGCTGCGCCTCGCCGACGACGTTCGATCCGTCTCAGCTTTGGGTCGCTCTCGCCAGCATCTCACTGCTATGCTCGTCATGCTCCAGCGCCAAGTTCTCTCTCTCACGAGGACAAGTCCGCGTCTTCCGCGTGCCGGAGCCGCTGCGCGTGAACGTCGGCCTGCGACTCACCGTCGAGTCCGTGGCGAGTGACACGGCGACGTCGGCCGTGCCCAACGTGTACGTGAGCGAGATGATGCCGCGCTCCATCTTCGACTTCTCGTACATCTCGTCCGGCTCGGACAGCGCCGCGCAGAGCGTGGACCTGTCGAACGGGTCGCTGACCGGCCACTTCTGGGTGCTCGTCTACTCCGAGTACGCCACCTCCACCTCGGTCGCGACCGTGTCGTCTTCTGCAGCCGCCTCTGGCAGTGGTGCGCGCTCTCGGCGTCGACGCCGGCGGCTGACCGACTCGCTGATCGACGCGAGCGCTAGCAGCGCGGCCGACGCGGTCACGTTCCGGCTCGTGGCGACGCCGTTCAAGCTGTCGGGCTCCCGCGGCAGCGAGCAGCTGATCTCGGACAAGTCGTTCGTGCTCGAGACGTTCTCATGGCTCGCGCACGCGCCGCTGGGCGTGGCCGTGCTCGCCTTCAGCTCCGTAAGCCTGAGCCTCGTGCTCAGCTTCTGTCTCTGGCGGGTGTGCCACGCGCCGGAGAACCAGGACGCTCTGGTTGCGCGGCACTTTGGCGTCGAGCGCAAGGATTGCCGGCGTGTGTCGCGAGCCAACACGGCCGCCGCGACCGCCGTCTCGCTCGCGCCGATCGGCTCGGCGGCCGTCGTGCACTCGGTCGACGCGACCGACGAGGAGTCGGCCGCCCACCGAGACGTCGAGATGGGCATGATGGCGCCCGCGTCGCCCCGGCCGCGGACGCGCAGGTAGCATCGACGAGGCGTGTTGAAGAGCGCGAGGACCGACGAACCCGTCGTTCAATACCCGGCGTACAATACATGCCACTGCAGTCGCTCGTTTGTCATCGGTGGCGTGCGGCACGCGGTGCCTTCCAGCGGATGCCATCGTGGACGCCGTGCGTTGCGTTGGATAGTCACGCGCAGGCGTCGCGTTGGATAGTCACGCGCAGGCGTCGCGTCGGTCGGCGGCCAGAGTGGGAGCGCCCGCCTCGCCTGTCGCCCCATGGGCGTCGCCCGAACGGGCAGCGAGTGGCACCCGCTGGCGTCCAGCGTCCAGCGTCCAGCGTCCAGCGTCCTGGCGTCCAGCGTGACCTGCGGGTGACAACTGCCGTCATGATTCCTGGCGCAGCTGCCGCGTCCGCAGGCCGCCGTTGACGTCCAGCGCGGGGCTGGCGACCGCGCAAGTGACCCGCAGCGCGCCGTTTCCTCCCGATGCCTCGCAGCCAGCCGGTCGGCGGCGCAGGGCCCGTGATCAAGGCGGAGATGACGGCGGCGAAGCGTCGGCCGGCATGCTGTGGCTCCCATGCTGCGGTCGTCTCTATCTGGCCCCATGGGTAGGGCGGGACAGTCTCCGGTCGGGCGTAACGGTCCCACCTGCTGTTGTCAGGTGCGGGTAGGGGGCAGTCCCCGCCGGACGCGCGCCGCCGGGGGTTCCACCTGGCGCGTCAAGTTCAGAAAGCATACATTCGCCAAGTCACGCGCGCTGACCCGCGCGGGTGGGACGGCGGCGCGTTTCGGCCCTTTCTGGCGCGAATCACTTGGCGTTTGTATGCCGCGAGTGGTCAGCGGCGCTTGACTTTTTTGGCGCGCGCGGAAGGTTCCGGCCCACTCTGCTGGTATTTATGGGCCACACCCGGGCTCCAAGCCTCCTGGCTCGGGACGCAACAGCCGGCCGGTCCATGAGGCGAGTCGCGGGTCCGCACTCCTCTTCTCCTCCCCCGTGTGGTCGGCGCCGGGCGTCCGGACGGTCGGCGGCCGCAGCGGCAGACGCGAATCCTCCTCCCCGGACCGGCACCGGCAGCGCTCGCATGACCTTCTCGCTCGCCTTCCTCGGGCACAAGCGGCGGCCCAAGCCCGCGCCGGCCGCCGACAAGCGCGCCGCGCCCGTCGACTACGAGGCACCCGAGGCTGCGGCCGTGTCGGCGGCCTCCGGGCTGGCTAACAAGCACGCGGACGACAACTCGGGGGTACATACGAATGCAAGTGGCAACTCCCGCGCGCGCACGGTGCGCCGCCAGGCGGGCGTGCTGCTGGCGCTGCCCGTGTCGCCCAAGGCGGCGCCAGAGGACGACGCGCCCGTGGCTGAGAGCACGTGCGCCGGCGTCTTCCCGCGGCGCAGCGCGTCGCGCGCCTCGGCGCTGGCGCTGCCGCCCGTGGACGCGGCCGGCGACGCGGACGACGACTGGCGACACACGATCCCGGGCGCCAACAGGCCGCGCGTCAGGAGCCCGCGCGCGCGGCCGCGGCGGTCGCTGCCCTCGCCGCTCCTGCGCAGCGGCGGCGGCGGCAACGGCACCGTCATCGTGCTGCCCAGCAGCAGCCGCGACCTCGCCCGCCGGTCCTTCCGCAGCGACAGCACGAGCAGCACGAGCAGCACGATCAGCAGCGGACTCACGCGAGCCAGCGACCTCGCGGCCGTCGGCGCGGACGCCGTGCCCATCCTGGAGGCCCGCGACGAGTTCGAGGAGCTGGACGCCTGGTGGCAGCAGCAGCAGCAGCTTCAGGACCAGGAGCAGCGGCGCACCGCCGACGACTGGGACGAGTGCGACGAGCTCGTCTACCACCAGCAGCACCACGCGCGGGTGGCCGTGGTCGTCAGCGCCGAGTTCGAACCCGTGGACGAGCTGGTGCTGGCCCCGATTGCGCACCAGCTCGCGCAGCTCCAGCGCCCGCGAGACCTCGCGCCGGACCCGCGCGTGCTCTGCAGCCCGCGGTCCGTCCGCGCCGGCCTGCGCGCCGCGTGCGCGCTGGAGCGGCAGCTCGTGTTCGCCGTCCGCGCGACCAAGTGGGGCGCCTACTTCCTCGTGCTGGTGCGCCGCGCGTTCCGCGGCCGGCGGCTCGGCGCGCGCGCCTGCGTCTCGCTGCGCTTCGCAATCTGCGCGCTCGTGTCGCACGAGGTGAACGGCCGCCGCGCGCGGCAGCAGCGCCTGGAGGAGCGCATGACCAAGAAGATGACCGAGTACCGCGTCGCGGTCGAGTGCATCACTGGCGCGCGCGGCGTGCTCAAGTTCGGCCGCAAGGGCAAGCCGCACGTGACGCAGCTGTCGGTCGAGAACGGCGAGACGCTGCGCTGGACGGCCAAGCAGCGGCGCACGAGCGCCATCGCCGGCGCCGTCACGGGCCGCAGCAAGAAGCTGGGGCTGTCGGCCGCCAACGGCGGGCAGCAGGCGCTCAACGCCAACAGCCGAGGCATCCAGCTCGCGTCCGTGCTCCAGGTGCGCGTGGGCATCACGACCGACGTGCTGGCGCGCGCGGTTCACAAGGGTACGCTCGGCGGCGACGCCGACTCGCAGGCGTGCACGCTGTCGGTCGTCACGCGCACGCGCACGCTGGACATCAAGGCCAAGAACGCCGAGGAGCGCGACTGGCTCGTGCGCAGCCTGCACTTCCTGGTGCAGCTCGCGCGCGAACACGAGCGCCGCGTGGCCCAGCAAGCCGAGCTCGCCATCATGAAGCGCATGGAGGGCATCGCGGTGGTCAAGCACGGACGCAAGGGCCGGCCGCACAAGACGCGGCTGCTCGTCAACCGCTTCGGCGAGATCTCGTGGCTCGGACGCAGCAACGACGCCATCCAGCTGGACGAGATCCGCGCCATCGCCATCGGGCTTGAGACGCCCGTGTTCGGCCGTGCCATCGCTGCCGGCCGCGTCACGCGCGCCGACGCGTTCGCCTCTCGCTGCTTCTCGCTCGTCACACGCTCGCGGTCGCTAGACATCGAGGCCGCGAGCGAGGCGCAGCGTGACTGGTTCGTCGTCGCCTTCCGGTACCTGCTCGACAAGGTGCACGAGAAGACGGCCGCGCTCCAGCGAGAGAAGGCCGAGAAGCAGCTGCGCCTGCTGCAGGAGCTCTGCGGAAACGGGTCCGGCGGACCGACCCACGAGATCCAGGGCGACGGCGAGCGCCTCATGCCGGCGCCCGCGCCGCCCTCTCGATACATGTGAGCGAGCGCGGCCTTCAAAGGAAGAAGATGCCGAGAGCCCTCACCACTCACTGCTACACTACGCTCGAGCACGTACCACTACTATGATTATAGCGTCCGAGCAGCCCGGGAGCACCGATCGGGGCTGCGGCGCAGTTCGTTCCTCAATGGAAACACCAATTTCCATTCTTTGATCCTGAACTTTAAAATATTATGATTACAATTAGGTACCTCGATGTTCCGCTTGCTGTCATTGTTGATGACAAACATGACTGGCGATGGCAGTGGCGATGGCGTCCGCGACGTTGGCGCGGCGACGCCTGCTGTGCCCGCCGAGTCGGAGACGCAGCTGCGCCAGGTGCTAATGGGCGCCGCCTCTGGCTCGGCGGCGGCGGTGGTTGCGGCCGCGCAGGAGTTGGAGACAGACGCGCAGGACGCTGGTGAAGTTGGTGACGACGAC
>JAADYF010001021.1:0-10691 GCA_023338175.1 Phytopythium delawarense
CCCCCCCCCCCCCCCTCCCTGCTCGTAGCTTCTAGCCGCCGCACCATGCTGCTCCGCCGCACCACCGCCCTCGCCGCCCGCGCGCAGCCCGCGGCCGCCCGCGCGTTCAGCGCCGCCGCCGCTGGCGATGTCAAGATCGAGTTCGCCACGCCCTACAAGCTCCACAGTGCGTGTCGTTCTGCTCCGTGGTCCTTGCTCCTCGCCTTGTGGCGCGCGGACGATGGACAAGGTGAACAACGGGCGGGAGGCTGACGAACTGTCGTGTGCGTGCCCGCAGACCTGGAGAAGGGCCCGGAGGAGTTCGCCATCACCAACCGCGAGGAGCTGCTGAGCTACTACCGCCTCATGTACACGATGCGCCGCATGGAGATCACGTGCGACAACGAGTACAAGGTGCGATCCTCCCCCCCCCTCACACACACACACACACACACACCAGACCACTCCATCGAAACGCTAGCTGGCAGCAGATCTTTGGAGAGAAGCGCGACAAAGACACGAGACACTAACTGCCTCTGTCTGTGGACATGGTGACCTTTAGGCGCGCACGATCCGCGGCTTCTGCCACCTGTACGACGGCCAGGAGGCCGTGGCCACGGGCGTGGAGGCCGCGTTCGACCGCACGGACTCGTGGATCACGTCGTACCGCAACCACTGCATCATGCTCGCGCGCGGCGGCTCGGTCAAGCAGGTGCTGGGCGAGCTCTTCGGCACGGCCGCGGGCGCCGTCAAGGGCAAGGGCGGCTCGATGCACTTCTACAACAAGAAGGAGAACTTCTACGGCGGCCAGGGCATCGTCGGTGCTCAAGTGCCCGTCGGTGTCGGCCTCGCGTTCGCGTCCAAGTACAACCACAAGGGCGACGGCCTGATGCCGTGCGCCATTGCCATGTACGGCGACGGCGCGGCCAACCAGGGCCAGATCTGGGAGGCCGCCAACATGGCGTCGCTGTGGAAGCTGCCGGCCATCTTCTGCATTGAGAACAACCAGTACGGCATGGGCACGTCCAAGGAGCGCTCATCGTCCAACTACGAGTACTACACGATGGGCAACAAGATCCCGGGCATCAAGTGCGACGGCAACGACGTACTGGCCGTGCGCGAGTGCGCCAAGTTCCTCAAGCAGTGGTGCGGCGAGGGCAACGGCCCGATCTTCGTCGAGATGAGCACGTACCGCTACCACGGCCACTCCATGTCGGACCCCGGCGTGACGTACCGCAACCGCGACGAGATCTCGCAGATGCGCGCGGCTCGCGACCCCATCGAGAGCGTCAAGAAGCGCCTCATCGAGCACAACCTGGCCACGGCCGACGAGATCAAGGACCTGGAGAAGGAGGTGCGCGCGGAGGTCGTCAAGGCCACCAAGGAGGCCAAGGCCTCGGGCAAGCCGGACTTGAGCGTCGCGGTCGAGGACGTGTACACGGACGGCAACGGCAACAACGAGTTCCCGCCGTTCATCCGCTTCCCGGACTACGCCAAGAGCCTGTACAACGGCAAGCCTCTGTAAGCTCGCCGGCGGACTGGCACGGGTTGAGCTGTGAAGAGAGAGCGTCTCATTTCCGTGCGCCTGGCGTGTTGCGCCGTGCCTAATGGAAGCAGCAACACGGACCCGTTTTGTTCTGATACCAAGTGTGATGTGGTACTCCGTGTTGACTCGTGTTGTTCCCAGTGGCGTTGTTATGCTCATCGCGCTGCTCCGTGTTTCCTTGTGTTACGTACGCGTGCTCCTGGGCTGGAGAAGGCCCATCATAAAGAGACTGCAGCGACAAGAGGTCGCCTAAAGACTACAAGCAGCTCCTGATCGCTGCCGACCACTCGCTGTGCATACTTCTATCATACACACCTCCAACTCCTCTCCGGACGCCTCGACGACCGCACCTCGTCTTAGAGACGAGCAGTGCGTTGGCCAGCGAGAAGTTCTTCATTCGGACTCTCGCTCTGGTAGTATCCCCCCCCGCGTCCTCTGCATCACCAACGAAGCCATTCATCCGGCAACACCACTCGGCTGATCCAGTTGTTGGCCGCTCGACTTGAAGGAGCGTTCATTCCGCTCACTGCCGCGGTCTTTTGATTTGCACTTGGATGACCAACAGTGCTTGAACTCACTTGTTCGAGCCTGCGTCACGGTTCACCAGGGCGTGCTGGCGCTGGTGGCGCGGGCAGTACTCGTGGAACTGGTTGCTGTCGCTGCTGTGCATGGGGGACTGAATCTCCTCCAAGTCGAGCTCCGAGAAAAGGACGGCCCCGCTCTTGCTGTCGCCAGCGCCACGGCTAGGCGACAGCGCATGCCCGACGCGTCGGCGGCTGTTCTTCTCGTTACCGCCCTCGCTGCGCTGGGGGCTCGGGCTCGGGCTCTGCTGCTGGTTGTCCGATCGCTGTGGAGCTGGGAGAGCAAAGTCCTCGCGCTGAAGCGCCAAGATGCGATGGTGCGACAGCTTCCGCACGCGCTCAGCCAAGTGGTGCGTGCGCTCCGTCGCCATGATGATATCTTGAGCTCGTTGCATCGCCGATGACAGCTCGAATGACTCGCTGTTTGCCTCGGATTCGGATACAGGAGACGTTGGCGACGACCCCGGGCCTTGGTTGTTGCCAAGCGAGGACTCATGGTCGAGCACCTTCTTCGCGTGGTGTTCCCCATGACTTTCAATGGCCGGCCGAGTCGCTTGGAGTGGCGAAAGGAGTCCGCTCTCGGGGTGCGACGTCGACCGTGCAGAAGACATCGGTGATGGCATCCTCCTGGAAGACAGCGTCGAAGACGTCCACGATCGCACGGACGCGTGCTCCGGCGAAGAGGAGGCGCACGAGCCATCGTCCGAGGACGCGTCTCCGCAGTCAACGTACTCACCGGCGGAGGCGAAGCTGTTTCCGGAGGTAGCATTCCCACCCATGCGGGCACGATGGAGTCGGAAAGCCTCAATGGAGATCGCGAGGTCAGCGGGGCTTCCGCGGCGCTTGGAAAACAACGCTCCGCGACGCATAATGAGGCCGTCACTGAACGAGCGAGGCGGGAAGCTGGCCTTACTCACATTCACTCCACGACCCTCGGCCGCTGAGGAGAAGGTCTTGTACTCGATGAGTCGGCTTCGCACGGGCTCAAGCACGTCGTCGTACGAGCGGCGCTTGGGTGTGCTGCTCACGCTGTGGCAGATGCTGGTTCCGTCGCAACTGTTGTTGTCATCCTCGTCATTGTTGCTGTAGATGGAGAAGCTGCCTGTCGAGGTCATGCCGCCTCGGCAGCTACTCGGCCCACAGCCACGGCCCGATCCCAGAGTCGATGCGACGTCAATTGGGTCGGTGGACGCTGCAAAGGCGCTTCTGCCACGCGGCGTGTTGCTGCCAAAGCCTCTCCCCATCGAGGAAACCGACGTCGTCGATGTCAATGGAGCCGGCGAGTCCGGCGAGGCGAGGCGAGAGGTGCGGCGAGACTCGAGTACGCACGCAGTGCACACGCGCAGCTGGCGGTCGCCGATGTCCGGGACGTGCGCGGTCCGCACCGAAGAGCATGAGGAGCAAACCGTCTCGCCGCACTTGAGGCAGTTGTACCGGCGGCGCAGCACGCAAAAGTTCTTCTTGCAGATGCAGCAGTGGCCCTGCTGCTCGCTCATGGGGATCACGTGCTGCTGCGACAGCACAATGGACGACTCCATGTTGACGCGGAACGTCTCGATGTACTTGAGGATGCCGTTGATGCACTTCTCGACGTGCGATTGGATGGCCGAGTTGGCCGCCCAGGCTGGCAGGTCGCCGTTCTTCTCGAAGTGGCACGTGTACGTCATGCGGAGCTCGCCGGGCTTCTTGGTCGTGTGGTACATGAAGCCCATGAGCGGCACGATGTCGCGCGAGTACCTCGGGGACTCGGCGTAGCGCGACTGCGGAGGCACGTCGACCGACTCCATGATGCGGAAGGCGATCTTCTGGCCTTCGGTGTCCTCGATCATGTCGACGTACTCGAGCATGACGAAGTCCCTGTCACGCGTGAACGGGCTCGAGCTCTTGAAGGCAGCCCACTTGAGCGCCACGTACCGGTGCGGGTTGAGCTCCGAGGGCACGACGATGTCCTCGATCACTGCGCCGTCCAAGAAGTCGGACGATAGCATGGCCATCATCTGCTTGAACGACTCGGTCGTGTTGGTGATGAGCGACTCGGCCACGTTCTCGATCTCGCTGCCGAACTTGCATACTGCATGGACATTGCACGGTGGGCTCGCCTGCTCCTCCTGGTGGAGTTTGGGCGGAGACGCGGGCTGCGAGCCGACGTCCGCGCGGAAGAGCGAGATCCCGTGCTTCTCGTGCACAAGGCTCCACGGGATGCCGCCAAGCAGGTCGGTCGCCTCGAGCAGCGTCTCCGTCATGTTTTTGGCGACGGTCGTGAGGCGCTCGCGCTCCGCGGCGCTGATCTCTCCGTCCGGGCCCTGCGCGACGCTCTCAAGCCCACCGTCGCTACCGCGGCTGTCACTGCTGCCCGAGCTGCTGCGGGGTCCGTCCGTCGTTGCGCTGCAGCGGACGCGGGCGCGAGAGCCGACGACCTGCGCGTCCTCTGCGTCCGACATGGCTGACTCGACCTCCGAGGCGGGCGTCGAGCTCTTCGGAACGGATAGGGCTCTACGTTACACTGGCAAAAGACGCAATGAACGCCTTGGAGCGCCGTCACGAAGGAGGAGAGGCGCAGGGAGCCGCGGAGCGTACTGCAGGCACGGCGAGCTGACAGTCTGACGGTTCAGAGGAGGCACTGAACCACCCACCGCGTCCTTTTTGCACGAGCGCGATAGGAGACGAGGAGGAGGAGGAGGAGGAAGCGCCACGCAGGACGCGCCGCGAGTCCAGCGAAAGCCAAAGTGGCTGCCTGGCTGCCGGCGGCAGATGGAGGTTCGTTATCGAGAGGAAGGCGGCGGGCGGGCGGGCGGAAGGCGATGCACGCACGCGACCAAGCGTGCGCGCGGCACAAAGCAAGCGCAGACCGGCAGTATCTTTAGAGAGAAGGCGCGGCGCTATCGTTCGACAGATCGGCCGTTCATGGCCGAGCGCAAAGGCACAGGGCGACTTCGCCACCCATGCGACCATCAGGCGCCGCCCGCCTCTCAGGAAGGAAGGAAACCGCACGCATGCAATAAATAGAAGGCACTCGCGCCGAACGGGCGCCGTCGCCAGCGCCAAGCACCGCACCCATGAGGACTCACCACCGAGCCCGAGCAGGCGTCGCTGGTCATTTCCGGGTACCAGTGCGCGATCATCTCCTGCGAACCAGAAAAAAAAAAAAACCCACAGTGACGGGTGGGTAACTCACATTTTGTGAAAAAGATACCAAGCGTGGGCGTTTCAGCGCGGACGCAATCCACGCGACTAGGCGTTTGTATGCCGCAAGTTGAAGTGGGTTCTGGCTTTTGTTCGATATTTGTTCTCATCTTGCGGAATGCGTGGATGTACGTACCTGTCTGTACCTACAGGACGTCGGCAATAGTCCTGCGGTTCTGTATGAGGCTACGCCAGTGGCCTGTTGTTCGATCTTGTTTCTTATCGTTCGCTCTTTTCCGCCTTGTTCTGAAACCCCGTGCGTGCGAACGCGGCCTGTCACCGGCGGAGAAAAGCGCGACCGCGACGGGGTTTAGCACTAGCAAAACGCGACCAAATATCTATAGAAATTATATGCAGCAGATCACTCTATAGGCTTCGGTCGCTTGAGAAACTACCATTTCGCATAGAGCATCCGTTTCTAAAGGATATGGATTCGGTAGCCGTCACCTCGGATATTGCCGACGCGAGGATCATGGAGCTTCCGCGCGGCCTTGCTGAACTCGTGTGGAAGAGACCTGGGCGCTGGCATCCAGATATAACGGGCGTTGCGTGACGGTGGCGTGGCCGCGGCTGCGCGCTCAACGATTCAGCGCGATCAGATCGTCACGAGCACGTGCAAGTTGTTCTGCATGCGCATTGCTTGGCGTTGCGAGGCGTTGTTATCCGCGACTGTACGCCATCCTGACGGGCGACATGCGTGTTTTTATGCGACTGTAAACCCGTTTCTGGATGTGTTTCCAGGCGCCACAGACGCGCGACGCCGCGCTGAGCTGGTGATCTTCGGAGCATGGCGGTTGGTGGCCAGCGGTGGCACTGAAGTTGGCTGGCGGTGCCCACGACCGCAACAGGAAAGACGCGAATAATACAACGTGCGAGGCCATCCAACCGGGTAATTGCATCCTTCGACTCGGCCAATGTCATCACATCAGGATTCGGAGAACAGCGTTCGTTGCCCCCCCGTTGCGTGCGGATTCAAGCTTCTTGGTTGCAGCGGGCACTTTGAGAACGAGGATGCGCGTGTATGCTTCAACATGCACTTGAGTCCTTCCCAGAAGATGCAGTCGACGCTTGCGCTTCGCCCGTGGTGTTCCATTTCAGAGCCATGAAGGCGAGTGAAGCTTGATGACTGGCATTGGCAACGCGGCGCCGAACAGACTGCAAGATGTGCCACTTGAAGCGGGATCCGTCTCGCAATGGCCCCGGCCAATGGAGGGGAACGACGACCATGGTAACGATCGAGCGCTCTATGGAGATGAAGCTCAGCAGCGAGGTTCCATCGACCCAGGCACAAAGACATATCGACCCGACCGACCACAGCCTCAAGTCGGAGCTGCATTCTCGTGCTCCCTGCCGAAAATCAACACCCTCCGGAATCCCATTGAGCTTCATGAGACTGTCTGCCGTCGGCCGCTGGTCGCGACTCGCTGGTTGTCGCCACCAAACTCAAGTGCCAGAGCAACGACCTTTTGTTATAAAATATAATTTATTTCCTTTCTACTAAGTATAAAAGGCACTCGGACTTTAAATATAATAAGTTGATTTTATCACGAAGGCTGCATGAAAATAGCATCATCATATGAAATGTAGACAGGTATCTTTTTATAAAGTTTTCACTCACTCGGTATCTTTTTGACATGGAAGCGACCTCTCTTTGAGACAAACGATCCGCCGCCGAAAGCCCAGCAGCACGATGCGCGCGGTGCTGCTGTGTTCGTTCTCGCCCTCGCCCTCGCGCTCGCCGTCTCCGCTCCTCGTGATATTGCTTGTACTCGCCGCTCTTGTGGCGGCGGCGGCCCAGTCGCAGACAAACGACTCGTGCGTCCTGGACGATCTCCAGGCAGTTGAGAGCTGTTTCGATGCCAGCGCCGTCGACGACCCGTGCGCAAGCTGCTCTTTCCAGATCACAGAGCTGCAGCTGTTGTATTCCTCGTACGACCGCTTGTTCCTGCAGCCCCCGGCTTCTTCATCGTTTGGTAGTTGCGAGCCGGCAGCGCCGTGGGTCTGTCCTCCGCAGGATAACGGGCGCTGCTGTGTCCGACAAGCGACCTTGGCAAGCAGCAACTCCTTCCGAGCGCTCTGTGCTCGCTCGTTGACTGGGATGACGATCGGAATAACCGACGACCGGTGGTCGAAGGCGACGGTGCAGTCGGCAGTCGCTGGTGTCCGAATCCCCATCGACCAAGAGCTGACTGCTGGCTCCGAGCTCTACATCCGCGGGCAATGGGGACAAGAAGAAGAGTCCTCGATAAGCTTCTTCACGACCAGCAACGAATCCAGTCAAGACGCAGTCCTTGTGATTGACCGCGCGAGCAGCCTCGCTATATTGACCTCTGGCGGGTCAATGGTGTCATCATCGCTGGGCTCCCTCAGTGCCGACGAATACTTCAACATCACTGTGCAGTTCCAATGGCGTCACTGGGATGTGTACGTGGCTGAGGAAAACTGGAGAGTGTGACGTGGACTAACCAACTGCTTGGACGCTTGCCAGATACCTGAACTCGGCGCTTCTGCTTCGATTGCCTACAGCAACCCCGGTTGGGAATCTTGTCGCCATCCAAACAACGCGCTTTGATTGCGTCTATACGATGGGCTTCCTTCGTCGGGCTTCTCCGTATTTGAGTGATGGCTACGACGGCGTTCTCTTGGGCGTCGATGATAACGTTCGCAGTATTGATGACTGTTGTGATGCATGCACAAGAGTGGAGACCTGCACGGGGTGTCAAGTTGACAACAACTCGTGTCATCTAGTTCGTGATTGGACACCTGGCGAGCCAGTTGATGGAAAGACGTCAGTCACAAGCACCAAGCGGACGCGTTTCCTCTCTCGCAACGGATGCCAATGCCAACCGACGCTGAATCCGGCAACAGATGCGTTCGCAACTTGCTACCGGCCCGGGAACGATTCGGCGGCCCCACTCCGCTGTGCGATTTTGCCGACCGATTCATGTTCGCTGAACGCAGCAAATGCTACTTGGGACTACTGCAATGGTACGTTTGGATCGTACATCTCACGACGAGGAGTACACTCACTGATCGCTTGCTAATCGTGTTCTATTGTGGAATGAAGTGGTCGAGCTATCCATCTTGTTGGCCTTCGAGTTCGAAAGCGCTGAAGCTTACCAGCTGAACGTCTCATTATATGATGGCAATCGCGAGTTCTTGACGACTACTATAGTATCTGGACTTGAGATCCGGGACTCACGACTGACGTCCTCGGCCGTTCTGCGAGAAGACACGTCCATCGGAATGATGCAGGTCAGTTCAATGCACATGATGAGATTGCACCAGAGGTCATAGCTGTGACTAACTTCAACTCGCTTACCATCGCTCAGGTTTCAGGCAATTTGAGCATCCAAATCACTGAGATGCAAGTGTCTGTAAACGGCCGCCAGCCAGCTGTATTTTACGTACCGTTGCTTGGCACCCTCGACCTCTCCCCAACCGACGACCCACTAGCTTTGTTCCCCGCCAACAGTACGTGCATACACGCTATTCTCCTGGCTCACGAATCGAACAGAAATGCTGACCCTTGCCTTTGATGTATGGAAAAGCTGCGAATCAATGCGACTTTGACTCTGTCAGCCGTTGTGGGTACCACAATGACTTGGATGAAACGGCAGGTTTGCTGTTCCTATCCGAGGGAACCGCACAGACGGTTGTCACTGCTGCAGCTCCGCATGGTGACGTCTTCCGGCGACTCTCCGATCATGAGGATTGGGCCGCGGAATTGACGTCCATCGTTGATATACCTTCCCTCTCGAACGTCCACCCTCGAGCCAAACAGACAAGCGCCATTGAACTACTAGCCTCGACAATTGGGCCTCAAGACGATCACCAATTGAAGATCTCCGTTGCTGACTTCTTCAACGAAATGGGGTGGACTTCGTCGGAGCAACTGTCAATCTGGAGCGCAGAAGTGCGTTGGAAGACTAGTGGGCCGTTCTTGGCTGCACGAATTGATGGGACGACATCACTGGAGAGTGCTGAAAATGCTTATCGAGTTACTATATGGCGAAATGTCCTTCGATCTGCATTCGTGCGAGCCAGCATGGAGCACAGCTTCGTCGGTCATGCACAGCTGTGGACCTCGCTTCAAGTTCAACATGAAGGAGGAGTTGTGATGATTACGCGAAGGTATGATGTTATTGTGAATGAAGAGCGGCGGTTGGCATTTGAGGACGAAACAAACGTCCATCAGATGTCAACATCCAAAGACGAAAAATTTGAGTACCCCAGAGAGTACGCGGAAGATCGAAGAGAGTCTGAGTTGTCGCGGAAGGTGCAGACCTCCCGGCAGCTGAGTTGGCTAAGCGATGGAGACTTCACTGCGATTAAGTCGACCCCAATTTGGTCTGCCCAAGCCCCTCCGCTCTTTCTTGAAACGACTGAGGACGGTAACCTGACTTTTTCTGTCGCTGGTGTACTGCCATGGTACGGCATCGATAAGAGCTGGTGCCGAACGACAATTTATCTCTTTACTGAAGAGAGGACATTTGTCTGGCTCACATCAGCAGCTGCCGACGCGGTTTATCTGACCAAGAACACCTCCCAAACCACAGAACACGCTTGCAACGACTCGATTGTGATGCATCGCGTGACCAAGTCGAAGGATACTGTGCTTGCTCTTCTCGAAGTCGAAGTTGCAGCCTCGTTAAGGTCACCCAAGGCGGGATTGATTTTGCTTCCTGTCGAATGGGGAGTCGTGTCAAGTTTGGTGGCAGCACCGTCAGCCTCGATATTTGCTGCAGGATCCATTGATGTGCCTGCCGGAAGATCGATGATTTTGAACGCATCATTCGCATTTGCACCGGGGAGTAGCTTGATCGAAATTGACGTCGATCCTTGCAGTAATTTGCAAGTGTCGGTGCTTCTACAGCTTGCCGTGCCGATACTGCTTATCGACTCGGACGAGTGTTCGACCACTCTTTCAGGTTCTCTTGTCGAAAGCCTTTACAACCACCCGCTGATCTTACAAATCTCACAACTAAACCCTTTGGCATCAACGGTGCCTACAAAGGTGACAGTGTCTGTCGAGACCAGGAACGGTTCTATGGACGGCAGTTTGGGCTGGGCATCCACCAAACAAGCAACAGCATCACAAGCCTTTCGTTTCTGTCCTCTCCTGGCTCAGGAAAAGAGCGACGCGCTGTATTTCAAGGAAGGGGAAGAGAATGCACTTGATCGGACTCGCCTGTTCTCTATGGTGACGAGCCCAAGCGATATCAAAGAGCTATCCGTCGAGAGGATTTCTTTTATCTGGGCGACATCCTCGGCGGAGAGAGTTGGATCGTTCTACAAAGACGATTCCGACCTCGTGCCACAGCAGTTCAACTTGACTGCGCAGTTTGTGACATTAGACTGGGCATCCGGGAGCAACTTTAGCTACGAGCCGCTCAATTCAG
>JAADYF010001022.1:0-10689 GCA_023338175.1 Phytopythium delawarense
CTTGATACGGTAATTCATGGAAACCAGCTTCAAGTGTAGCCATGTCGGCGGGTCAATCCATGCTCATCGTAGGGTCCGCCGACTCGCCACCGCTTCGGCCGTCGGGCCCCCGCTCGCGCAGTTCCTCCCGCGATTCCCGACCGACGACAGGAAGGTGGCGGCGGCGCCGGCACTGGTGGTGGGGCGCGCCACGGGCTCGGCCGGCGCGGCGTCCGACAGGGAGAGCACCTGGCTGTTGTCGTAGAAGGTGACGCTCTCCTCCAGCGCCTCCTCGGGCAGGTAGATGTTGGCCACCTCGGCCTCCAGCACGTCCATGTCGTCCGTGAAGAGCATGGTCTGGGTCATGTTGGCCGCTGCGGCCGCTGCCTCGGCCAGCTCGAACCGCTTGCGGCGCAGTCGCCGGTTGTCCAGCGACGACGCAAGGTCCATGGCGTCGCTGCCGCCATCCTCTGCAACCTCGAACGGCGGCGCCTGTTTAAGCACCCCGTGGAAGATGAGCACGTCGTCCATGAAGATCTCGAATTCTTTGACGCCACGCGCGGGTGTCTTGCTGTAGTTCCACATGGAGATCTTGGACAGCGTTACGGGCTCGTTGAAGAAGAGCACCAGCTTGTTGCTCTGCGACGGCGTGAACGGCGCCAGCCACATGTGCCGGTCGTCGTACGTGTTGTTCACGCCGTCGTACAGCTTGTCGAGCGTTCGCACGTCGTGAGGCGCGCCTGGCTCCTTGAGGATATTGATGTCTCGCGGCTGCGCGTCGATCATCTGCGCATTGAGCTCAATCAAGCAGTTGTGGCGGTCGTACAGCTCCACGCCATTCAGACCCAGGTAGTGCTTGTCCCCCCATGTCGACAGGAACACGAACTTGACGATGTAGCCCGTCGGGAAGAGTGGCGTCTGGTACTGTTGGAACAGCTCCGAGATCGGCCGCATGGCGGTCGTGGTCAACAGTCCTCGACTCGCCGTCCGTCCAGTCGACGTCACAATCTCCGATGCCGCGCCTAGGTGGCGGTAAGATCCCTTCTCAGACTGCTGGCCGTCTTCTTTGTCCATGGCCAGTGCATACGTTCCTGTGGGCATAGGTGCGAGTTGCTCCGACTGCTTTGAGATCTCTCCTTCGCTCTGTATGTTCTTCATCGTGGGAGTCGTCCCTGGCGCCTTGGTCATTCTAGCTAGTTGCTGCTGCGACTGGCTGCGGAAGTAGAGGAACTGGCCAAAGTCGAAGTCCGTGAGGTTCCCCGGGGCTTTGCGGAGCGAGAAACGCGCGTGGAGGACGCCGTCGACGAACACCGTGAGCTGCTTGGCGCCTTTGAACGAGTCCTCCAGCGTCGTGTTGTAGTTCCAGACCTTGAGCGCGCGCAGCGCCGTTCGGGTCCCAAAGTCGATGCTCAGCGCTCGTGACGAGCCGAGGCCGTCCTGAAGACGTACACACCACATTTCCCGAGGGTCAACGGATTGATGGCGCGCTCCGTGGCTTCGAATAAGTCGCTCGAACTGCGAACACGTGGCGCTGGTTGAGTGTGCACCGCCGCTGGCGCTCACAGCAGCAGCATCCATCCTAAGTGGCGCGTAGCTGCCGTCCAAAAACTCGATTCCAGCGAGCCCGATCTCGTATGGGTCGCCCCAGTTGGCTTCCAGCACGATCGTCACCTTCTGACAGCACAGCGGGCGCTCGTTCGCCATTTGATCCACCGCAATCGGCGCCGTGCACGGCCGCAGCGGCGGTGGCGACGCGTCCATCACCGTGGACACTGCTTTCAGCCCCTTTGGTAGCGGAGTGACTGGGGCACACACGCTCGTCGCTGTCATATCCACGCTGGTGGCAACGCTCAAATGCAACCCGGGGCCTCTGGCGGCCGATCGACCGGCTCGGTTCCCCGTTTTCGGTCTCTCTTGAGCGCGCGCGTCCACACGGTCGCTTCCACCCTCCGGATCACTCGCCAACAGGTGTCGCGCACCTCCAGCAACGCCCTGCTGCTGTTGCTGCTGCTTGTCGTACTTCTCAATCAGGTGCAGGATGGACGCGTTGGTCGTGAAGAGGATGCATTCGTTGCACGCGTCCACGTCCTCGAGAACGCTGCCGGGTGCGCGGCGGATCTCCCCCTTGAAGATCGGCTTCCCGTCCAGCGAGATCTCGACGTAGCGTGCGCCGCGGTACGAGTGGATGCGCGTCGTGTTGTAGTTCCACACGCGGATCATGGACAGCGCTAGCGGGTAGTCCAGATCAAAGTACACGAAGTGGTTCTGGCCGCGCGTGAAGGGCGCCAGCCACGCGTGCAGCTCGTCGCACGTGAAGTAGTGCCCGTCCACGAGCTTGTCGACTGTGCGCGGGTCCACGCGGTCTCCGTGGTCGAGCACGTTCAGGTCCGCCGGGTCCGCCGACAGCTGCGTGTCCACGTCCGACAGGTACACCGAGTGGCCAGTGTGATCGAACAGCTCGATGCCCATGAGTCCGACGTAGAACGGGTCGCCCCACGTGGACAAGATGTTGACCACGAGGTGCTGTCCGCGTGGGAGCTCTGGGATCCGGAACAGCTCGGGCACGGCCGTTGTCGAGGCTGCAGCCGTTTTGGCCGACGCTACCTCCACTGCCGACGTCTTGGATGAGGAATTGTCGGCTAGTTTCTTTCGAGCACCCGATTTGGGTGAGGCGAGGTCCATGCTCGTGCTGCTCTCCATGTCGTCGTCGTCTGCGAGCACGTCCGGATCGCTCTCTTCGATGCACTCCTCAATGTTGACGAAGTGCACGTTACCTGGTCAATCGACAGCGTCCTCGATACATCAGTCACAAACGGTTTCGGTAGGAGCGCAACGCACAGAGGCACACCTTCCGGATCAGCCAACGTGCGCATGACGGAGCTTCGAGTCGACAGCTCGCGGCTGCGGTTCGTCTTGTCGAAGAACTCGAGCGAGCGCAGAGACTCCATGAGCGACTGCTTGATGCGTCTGTGCACCACCAGCTCTTCGTCACCAATGCATCTTCGTATTGCAGTGACCACCAATGCGAGCCCACCTGTTCTTCTGGTCGCTCGGCTGCTGCCTGCCGCGCGGTCGAGCCCTTCTCGGTGCAGCATAGACCGACTCCTTGCTCGCGAACTCTCTCGCGTCTTGCGGGTCCTTGTGAAGTCCAATGGGCGCTCGGGGACGCACTGACGAAAGCGACGGACCGGTTGTTGCGTGCTGAGGCGTCGGACCAGTCGACGCAGAGAGTGTTGGCGCGCCACCGACCGGCGCCTTGATTGGACCTGCGGTTGGGTCCGAGTACTCGACGCTGGAGCGGCGAGGACCGAGCACGGTGACCTTGGGCGCGTGGTTGGAGTCGCTGCTGAGCCAGGAGGGCACCGACTGGGGCCGCATCGCCATCTCGAGCTTGGCGAGCGCGTCCATCATGGGCTGTTCACTGCTCATGACCGCGGGCCGCGTCGGACGCACCCCAAAGCTCACGAGCGCAAGTCCGCTGCCAGGTGCTCACCAGCGTGTTGTTTCAGGCTCGGAATGGCGTCGGCACCCACGAGAAAGCGAGGAGCTAGCAGTTACCGCCGCAAAATTGCCGATGGAGAGTGCGACCGACAAGTCTCGGAGGGAGAAAGCGAAGCAACCGCTGGCACCCAACTCGACTCGGACTCGCCTAATTTTGGACGCCCAGTAGTGTCCAATGGAGTGTTGGAGTGAGACAGCGACCCGTTCACCCGCGCATCACGTCAACGCCTTTCCTGCCCATGCGATTGACGCGCAGCGAACGCCCACCTCGAATCCGATCGGCCCCATGTTCCGGGTGGAGAGTGCTGCGTTTGGTGACCGCTTCAACGTCGGAGGGTAACCTTTGGGGTACCCTTCTCGAAGCAAAACCTTTACACTCCGCTTAAGTACGACCCAAATCTCTAAAATTCTAAAATCTCTAAAATATCAAAATCATGATCTGGAGCGCTCCACATGAATCACGTCTGGCACTCTGGAGCGCTCCACATGGCGGTGGCGTTTGCCCAGCGTCGTCACTTGGCGCCAAGATGGTGAAGCCGCTGAACAAGGAATGGGAGCTCTTCGGGCGGCGGTACCGCGTGCCGGGCGCCAAGGGCGACAAGGTGGACTGCAACGCGTGCCAGAAGCAGGTCTCGGCCGCCGTCAACCGCCTGCAGTCGCACCTGCGCGTCTGCCCGGCGCGCGCCTCGCTGTCCGTCTCGCTGCTGGGCCTGCAGCACCAACCGCACGCGCTCGCGGCGCCGGCGGCGCGGACTGATGCTGCTGCTGCCGCCTCTGCGGCGCTTGGCGACGCGTCCGTGGGCCTCGGCGACGCATCTGGGCTGGGGGACGCGGCGCTGGCGGCGGTCGTGGCAGCGTCGCTGCCCGCGTCAGCGTCAGCCTCCGCGTCGGCGGCGACCGCGGCTCTCTCCGCAGTGAACGCGACGACCATGCACGCTTCCAACATTGCTGCTGCTGCTGGTCTGTACAGTGATGCGCCACCCCCTGGCAAGAAGCCGCGGCTGTCACCCAGCCGAGCGCCGCGCGACAGATCGGTGAGGCTCAGCTCGTCGACGAGCATCGACGACCTGCTGCTCTCGGGTCTGTCGCCGCCTCCGCCGCACGCGGCGGTCAACTCGGCGGCGTACGCCAAGAAGCGGCTGGAGATTGAGGAGAAGCGACTGGAGCTGGAGCTCAGGCGCGACAAGCGCGAGGCGCGGCGGGAGCAGCTGCAGCTCGAGATCCTCGAGGCGCAGGCGCGCAAGGAGCGGGTGCTGGCCGACAAGGAGGCGTACGAGGCCAAGGTGCTGCTCGCGCTCTCCAGGAAGCAGCTGCGCGACCAAGGCGTGAGCGAAGAAGAGCTCGACCGCATCCTTCCGGTGCCACCCGGTGGTGCTAATGGTGCCACGAGTGTAGGCGCGTCTGCTGCATCGCAGTCGGCCGCGACGACGGTCTCCGCCCTGTCAGGCGTCGACGGTGACAGCTCCCCTTCATCCGAGGGCGACGAAACCCAAGGGAGTGTCGTGAATGGAGTTGCTGCGGTCGACCGTTCCTCCCATGCGGCCGAGTGCTGAGCGCGCCGCATCGACGACGCGGTCACCGTTGCTATTATAAAGTGCGTCGAATCGGTGCTCCATGGTCCCAAAACTATGGCAGACGTGTTTCCTCTCAGTGTTCCTCGCTATTGACAGTTTTGCGCGCATAAATCCTCCACCTCACTGCATGGACTCGCCCCCTCCCTCCCTCCCTCCAGTCCGCGGATAAATACTTGATCCAGCTCGTCCATCGACGAGCTAGAGCTCCATATAATAGGAGCGCACCGAGTCCATCGCCTGGTAGTAGTTGTCGCTGAAGATGTGTCGCGATGTGACGCGGGCCGAGCCGCCATCAGTCGTGTTCGAGATCGTGTACGCCAACGACCCAAGCCGCAGCATCACGTCCTGCGCGGACGGACGCATGTGCGGGCTCTGAGCCCAGCACTCGCGGATGATGTCCACGAACTCGGCCGGCGCGCGGCGGAGCAGCACAGGCGGGAACTTCGGGCGCTCGCCGGACGCCACCAGCGAGCGCACTTGGTGGTCGAACGCAACGTCTCCGAACGGCACCGCGCCGTTCGTCAGGACCTCCCACAGCGCCATGCCAAAGCTGTACATGTCCGTCTCGCGGTTGAAGCGGCACTCGTTCGGGTTCTGCATCACCTCAGGCGCATTCCATCGCCACGTGCCCGCGAACGTCGTGAGCGTCGACGCACCAATGTCCAGCCCTCCGCGAGTCGAAAGCATTGTCAGCTTCTTGGTTGTGAAGTCGGTCGCGATTCGAGAAATGCCAAAGTCCTGTCAATCAAATACAATGGGTCAGATGCCTTCTCCTCCAGTCACGACACTCGAATGGTAGGTGCGCGTACCGAGATCTTGGCGGTCCAGTCCTCCGTCACCAAAATGTTGGACGCCTTCAGGTCGCGGTGCAGATAGATCGGGTCGCGATTGTGCATGAACGCGAGTCCCTTGGCCGCCTCGAACGCCAATCGCACCTTGGTGGACCACTCCATCAACGGATTTGCCTTCAGCACGTCCCGCAGCGACCCACGCGCGCAGTACTCGCTAGGGAACGGGACCAACAGCACACCGTTAGCAGTGTTCCATCACGAAGGCATCACGAGCACACACACACACGGACGTACTTGACCAAGCAGACGCTCCCCTTGTACATGCTGAGCTTGATGAACAGCGTGATGTTCGGGTGGCACAGCTTGGACGCGAGCACGGCCTCGTCGTAGAACTCGGACTGGATCTCGGACATGTGCGTCATGTACAGCTCCTCGGCGTCCTCTGGCACGCCCTGCAGCCGGATGCACTTCATCGCGACGGTGATCCCGAGCCACTGCGCCTTGTAAACGATCGCACTCGAGCCTTCGCCGATCTTGACAACGGGGCCTTCCGTCACCATCTCCAGCATCGGCCCGGAAAGCTGCCCATTGGATGACGCTGTCTTGGGGTCCAGTGCCTTGTCCGCGTCAGCCGCGACTCTGGAGCAGCAGGGCAGGCTCGTGCCGAAGAGGATGGCGTTCGCGATCGGGACCAAGTAGTTGAGCAACTCGGTGATGACACCCGCTGCTACGTGGTCTCGATAGCACAGCAGCACGAGCGCGTACGGAAGCGTGAAGAGCGCTGCGCAGATGAAGTACCCTGAGAGGCGGCGGATGACGTTGCGTCCGTGGCTGTTGTCGTTCATCCTCGTGTGCTTGGCGAACTGCAGGTTGGACGCGATGACTGCGAGGAGAGCGACCTGCATCACCAGCAGCAGCAGCGCGTTCGTGACGTACGTGACTGCGATGGACGCGAGCGCCGGGAGCGTCGCGTGCATGCAGCCGTAGACCAGCGATATGAGCACCGAGACGAAGAAGCTGCGCTTGACCTGCAGGGACTCGACGTTGCCCACGCGCATGAGCAGCGACAGGTTCGTGATCCAGTAGAGCGACATGAAGAAGCAGAAGCGGGAGAGCAGCGACATAATGAACTGGTCCGTCGAGAGCGCCGCGTCGTCGTCGTCGGCCGTGTACAGCCCGTAGTACGTCAGGTGCACGTGCTGCTTGAGCGCCTCGAGCGCGCAGAAGCTGAAGTCCGAGAGGCCGATGACGCAGAGCAAAAAGTCGGCCACGCGGCGCTTGAGCCGGTGCAGCGTCATGGCCTGCACGAGCAGGAACAGCGACGCCACGCACGCCGCGATCAGCAGCGTCCACTGCACGTACTGCCAGGCCTCGACCCAGCCCGGCATGGCCTCGTCCTCCTCCGCGCTGGTCCTTGTGGCGTTCGCGGCCGTGACCAGAGCGGCGAGCGAGCGCCTCAGCGCCCGCGCCGGGCCGGCGGGCGCCGCGGCGTCCATCATCTCGCCCTGTTATCAATCAAGAAGGCTCGCGCGGCGACCGAGGGCGGCTCGGGACGCCTGCGCGTTGTGTCGTGGGGCTCTCGAGCGCGCGGACGGCGGGGGTCGCAGGTCGCAGAGAGTCAGCAACCAGCGAGCCGGAAGACGGACGCCTCTAGCAATATACGACCGCGATAGAGCCGCGGATCGCGTCGGGCTCGGCTCCTTCGGTTCAGCCACGCGCTTTCTCTTTATGGGGGGAGGCGGTCGCTCCAGACGGAGGCCATGGCAGTTGACTTGGCGTTTGTATGGAAAGTGGGCTTTCCCCGCCACCAAAGAAGGAAAGAAAATTGGATGAAGTTGGTTCAACCGAGGTGCGAAATCACAGTGAGATAGGTGCGCAAGCCGGACAGCAATACGGTTACGGAGCCAAACACCACAAAGATGCGAACACGCTCGCCAACTGCGAAAAACGCTCGTCAAGTGCGAGTTGAAGCGACCAAAGGACCGCTTCAAGAAGGGACACCAGCACAAGAAAAGCCCATGCGCTGGCCACCCCCGACATGCATGGCCGCCTCCCCAGCGCCCGCGACCCGCGCCGCCTCCTGCGGACGCCCATGCCTACGCGCGTCCCTAACTCCTAAGCGGCCTCTCGCCTCATGCGGCGGCCTGGATTGCCCGCTCTTCACATGAGCGCGCGGCCTTTCTCAACAGGTCGTCCGCGGCCTTTCTCGGCGGACAGGGGGCAATGGTCGAGCGCCCGCCGCTGCCTGCCGGTCACTTCCCAAGTTCCTCCACCGCGCGCAGACCACCCGACCCGAAGCCCCAGCGAGTTGCTCCCAAGCTCCAGACGCGTCCTTTCCCTCCCACAAGCTCGAGATGAACCTGCTTCGGCGGCGCCACCAGCCCCTCCAGTCGCCCATGGGCGTACACCCCCAGCCGGGTGCGTCGTGCCTCGCGGTCGCAATGTGCGCGCTTGCCTCGCTCGGCGGGGTCTCCATCGGCTACGACTTTGGCGTCAGCCCGCACGTGATGCGCATGGACTCGTTCCTCGAGTCCTTCTGCGTCGGCTACGACAAGAACACGCTCGAGACCTGCCGCTTTCCAGACGACAACCCCGAGAGCTGGGAGTCGATGATGGCCCTCTACCACGTCATGTATTGTCTCGGCTACGTCTGCGGCGCCCTGCTGGGCGGGTGGATAGCTGATCGCTGGGGACGTTGCAAGGGGATCTTTGCCGGCGCGCTCGTCTATTGCTGCGCCACCCTGTGCGTGGTGTTCAGCCAACCCCACAATTACGTCATGGTCCTCGCCGCCCGATTCATTCAAGGCATGGGTTCCGGCAAGTATTCGGTCGCCGTGCTGGCGTATGCAGTCGAGATCGCGCCGAAGACCCAGCGCGGCTTTTTCACAGGGCTCGCCCCGCTAGCTGCAGCCTCAGGGTTTGTCCTCGCTCCAACTCTTGCCCAAGTCGCGATGGATTTCGGCGACGTCAAGGAGAAGCCGTCAGACGAGATCGGGTGGAAGCTGGCAGTGCTTTTTGCGACCTTACCGCAGCTTTTCGTTGCTGCAGGCGCGCTTTTCTTGCCGGAAAGCCCTCGCTGGGCGTACAGACACAAGGGCCGACTGGCAGCTGCTGTCATCCTGCATCTCTTGCGGCCCAAGGCAGTCATCACGGACGAGCTGAACTTGATCGACGATGAGGTCACCCGCGAGACGCAACGCAATGGTCACTACCAAGTATCTTCGTCGCTTGGAGACTTATGGCGAGCTGCTCATGTCCGCCGCCGCGTTGTTATCGTCATGGCGATGCAAATACTGCAGCAAGCAATGGGGGCTTCCACTGTGCTCTCCCTTGCAGGATTGATTTTTGAAGCCCAAGCCGAGGAGCCGCAATCCGGAGAGCCGTCCGGTGTTGGCATCACTCAAGTGCTTGCGGGTATTGCATTACTGGTCATCTACCCCGCGCTGGGGCTGATCGAGATCCTCGGCCGTCGAGTCATGCTGCTGATCGGCGCTGCTGGAACGTGTTTCGCGTTCATTGGGGCCGGGCTGGTGCTCGAGATCGGCTGCGACGGTGCAACTGTCGATACCATGACTTGCACAACGTTTGCAAAGGACTTCTTCATCGTGGCGATGGCTTTTGGTGTCGGCATGAATGCGATGTCATGGGGCCTCATTTGCTGGACATACTCGGCCGAAGTCTTCGGCTTCTGCGTTCGCGCTCGTGCGATCTCCATGGCAGTCGTAGCGACCTGGGTGATGGCCGCTGCGATGGTCTACAGCGCAACCTACGACCGCAAGAAGCACGCATCCACCGAGTTTTTCCTTCTCGCGTGTGCCAGCCTCGTCGCTGGATTGGTCGCGTACTTTTGGTGCGTCGAGACCAAAGGCGTCGACTTGGAGTTGGTGGAAGCGCTCTTTTGCCAGCATGCGCCAGCCAGAGGAGCAGCGGAAGCCAAGTCGGCGGATATTCCGACTCCATCTGTCGCCGAGTCGGACGCGCCGTACCGTTTGGAATCCACCGCGTCATCGATCGACAAGATGCCACACCTCATTTGAGGCCACCAGAAGTGACCAGTCACCAAGTCCATCGTCAAATCCAAGACTGTAGCATACCCGCCAACTTCATTTGATCTGATTGATGCCGCCTTGCTGTTGACCTTTGATCTGACCACCGAAATGCACGATACCCTCACTCACGCGCGCAGCACGCACAAGCGGTACGAGCGCGTCGAGTCCATAGTCGATCCGGAGATTGCCACGTTCTCCACGAGCGTCAGCCCCGCCTTCTTGAACGTCACGAGCAGGTCGTCTTCATACGTCACCGAGCCAAAGTCGATCGTGGTCAGGAACTTGAGCAGCGGCTTGCCGATCTCCACCAGCTTGGACCGGCGCGTCTGGATCGTCTGCGTCGTGTAGATGAAGCCGCCGGGCTTCAGTATCGCCGCGGCGCGGCGCAGCGCCGCCACCGGGTCCGGCATGATCATCAGCGACGCGCTGAAGTACACGCCGTCGAACGGGCCGCCCTCGTAGTCGTAGAAGGACGCGTGGTGCACGGCGACGCGCGTCTCCAGCGCGCGCTCGGCCATCAGCACGCGGCACTGCTTGACGTAGTCGCCGTCGTAGTCCACGCCCTCGACGGTGATCTGCTTGGACACGAGTACGTCGCGGTTGTTGGCGAGCGCTGAGCCCGTGCCGATGCCCACGTCCAGCAGCGCGCTCTTGCGCGGCAGGCGCCGCAGCACCTCCGCGTACCAGCCCGACGTGAGCTGGACGATCAGCGCGTCGTACACCCGCGCGCGCGCCAGCCGCAGGGCCCCGTAAAGCACCAGCGCACCCACGCCCACGCTCACAGCCGTCGCCAGC
>JAADYF010001023.1:0-10688 GCA_023338175.1 Phytopythium delawarense
CCCCCCCCCCCCCCCCCCCCTGTCCTTGAAGTCCCCGCACCGAGGCCATGCGGGCAACAACAGCTCTACACGGTTGGTCCTTGTTGTTGGAGGCACCTGTCGGGCATGTCCGTATCGATCAGACCAGTCAACCTGTCAGTCTTGGAGACGAGGCCACTTCCCTGACCAGTGGCGACTGGTGCGGCTTACCGAGCACCAGTGGCACCTTAGAAGACAACTCCTCTCGACGACCCTCCTTCCATCGTCTTGCACAATACTTGCGGCGGTGTCAGCTCGTCATCAGCTGCACCTTGCGTTGGTGCCACGGATGACTGCGTCCGCCGTATCTATGGGAGAGATGCACGCACCACCAGTTATCACACACACGAGCTTTTCCCTTCTTGGCAGTCGAAACGCATGCTCCAGCCGGATCAGGTGACAGCAAAGGGTCCCTCCGCCACGTGCACCTCCCAGCGACCGTCACACTGCCCGCTGAGTGTTCAGCAATCAGTGCTCCCCGTCAGGATGAGCGCCGCTTGGGCAATTGGGCGACACGAACAGTCTCAAGTCAATCTGGCTATGCCAAGCGAGTTCAAGCCATCAAGTCATCGTCGACAGCAGCCAGCTCACGGACGCGGGACTCGCTCGGTACATCCATCGGTTCATTCATCCGCTTCCACCCTCGCCCTCGACTCTACTGTTCCGCATCTGCTACTCACTCAGGTCGTGAAAATCCACCCGGGTAGCCAGTCGCGCTCGACGCCAGCGCCAACTGTGGCAATGGCTTCCATTCCCAGACCTCTCACTCATGCTCGTACCTCTCGTGCGTCTCCACGAGGTGAAGGCAGTAGTCTGCCACCCGTGCGTCGACCAAGAGAGCGCGCACGGCAGTTCGCACGTCGAGTCGCGGCGACAGGATGCACTCACACAGCGCCGGGAACATGACTAACACGCTCCGCGGCCGCAGAGACACTTCGTGCGCACTTGACAGAAGTATCACGACCCGCTCACGCGCCGCCTCCAGCTCAACAACCTCTCCGTTTGCTGTCGACGCCAGCACATCTTCCGCTCCATTCGCACCCACGAGCTGCGATGAGTCGCGCTCCAACGCCGCGAATACGTTCATGGCGGTGACGCTGCACTCCACCAATCTTGCCTGTGCGTCGTCAGCAAGTCTTCTATCTTCGCGCTGGAGACACAGCGTCGACAGCTGCCGCACGCAGCAACGCAGCATCGATCGGTTGTGTTGCTCAGCGTTCACACCCGAACCTAGCAGCGTCAGCAGCTCGGGGTAGAACTCGGCGGACCGCAAGTCGCTGGTGAATCGTCCGACAGGATGGGCGTCTGCTCCGTTCTCGACAACCGTATCTGTCGTCGAAGGTGGGACGAGCAGAGCCACAGCACTGTCGACGACGCACTCTAGGACGCTCAATACAAGCGCCTCGTCCTCTTCCGACTGCACACACGGCGGGAACTCGCCGGTATGCGGGTGGACAAAGCCCTCGATTGATCGTAGCAATGGCCGCCAGCACGAGTCGGCGAGGTCCGCAGCAGCAAGTCCGCTGGAAATGAGCACGAGCAGCACGCGCAGCGCGAACTTCCATAGCTGCGTCGCCGCCTTCTCTGCTGCAGATGGGTTCTTCGCACTTGGTGTCGTTGCTGTCATTGTTGATGGTGCATCGTTGAACGTCAGGAACGGCTGGATACTCGACAACACGCCGAGAAAGCACTCGCGTCGCGCATCAGATGTCACACTGGCGTAGAGCTTTGCAAGCGATGTGAGAGCGTGGCGCGTAAAGAACACAAGGTCCTTCCCCGCTGACACGCGGACGTAGCTCACGAGCTGGTCCAGCATCTTGGAGTGAACCTGCGGGTGCGCGGCAAACGATCCGCAGTCCTCGAACGCGTTGAGCACCCGCGACTGCAGACTGTTTGACGTGATGTTGGTCACAGTGGTTTTGCCCGCGTTGCTGCTGTTGTCGCCCGTGCGAAGCACATGACGAGCGACGAGCACCTGGAACAGATCGAGCACTCGCTCAACATTTCGCACGTCCTTGAACTCGAACTCTTTCGACTGCGAGTACAGTGCGACGAGCACCGACACGACAGTGCTCGCAATGTCTTGCTCGTCTTCCTCCTTCCATGCCTCCATGTCCGTCGCAACCGCCAGTCGGTGGCGCTCGTCACACAACCGCAGCAATTGGTCGAACGCTTCTTCCCACAGCACCGGGTCGCAGCGAACAGGGAGACCAGCGCCGGTACTGCCGCTGGCGGAATGCGCTCGCTTGCTATGACCAGCCGACGGCGTAGTCGGTGCTGCTGATGACGCGGAGACCAACGCGCCGCCGACAACTCGCATACCAGCTCCAGCTCGAACAGGCTGCGACTGCGTCACCTGGTCAAAGTCACCAGCTGATGACACCTGCAGCAGCGTCTGAAGCGCATTGACCGCGGCTAGCACAACCTCCTTCGACATGCCAGCTTCCGCGTTAATCGCCACGTGCTGGAGCAAGTGTCGCCACACGGACGAGAACCATGCTGCCTCGTTCTGCACGATCAAGTAGTGCCAGTTCGTCTGGAGAACCCGACTCACGCCAGTCAGCATCAGCACGCGGGATTCGTTCCACTGCTTCTCCGCACTGTCGCGTGAATGGTGAAGCATGTACGAGGCTCCTGGTCCTCCTCGCTGCTTCGACGCTTCATTCGATGGTTTGATGGGCGAAGCCGACGCGCTGCCAGTTTGCTGGCCTTCATACAGTTTGTGCGCTAGCGGCAGCACGGTGTCGTCGATAAACTGCTTCCACTCGCCCAGCTCGAACTGCGCGCCGTAGGTCACGGCGGCTTGGAATAGAGTGTTGATAGCACAATTGCGCACTTCGGCGCGGTCATCCAGTGCCACGTTGCTGAACTCGTGAAACACGCAGGCCCAGTGGCGACTCCCTCGGACTTCAGTCCCCGCGAAACGAATGGTCTGCTTGCCGACCACGTCTGCCACGCTCCACAGCTCGTTCACAGCTGTCAGGCTAATGTTCACGTCCTTGGCGCACGCCCCGAATCGCCCGATGCAGCGGATACAATCAGGGATATACGCCGTGGGGATCGTCGCCAGCAAGTCGTCCACGACCAAACGCAGACACTTGAACGCAATCACCTGCGTCTTGTTGTCCCCGAGCTCTCCAGCTTCTTGAATCGCGCGGAGGACGAGAGGCCATCCTGTATTCACCAGGTGACCTGATGAGTTCAACAGCTCGAGGATCCCGTGAAGCGCGCGATCTTTCAGCTCGGAACGCACGAGCGTCAAGAGCGGCTCGAACAGCTCTTCCTGGTCAAATACGTGCGGCAAACTCGGGTGCTCGCGCTCGAAAGCCTCGATCTCAGCGAGAGTCGCTTGGTTCGGCACCTTTGCGACGGGAGATAGGCTGTTCACGGCATTCTGCAGCGCCGTCTGCATCAGCTGCAAGATACTGTCGGTCGTAAACACTTGGAACTGGTTCAGCTGCGGGAATTGCGACACCGAGAGCGGCGGCTGCGGCACGAATGTCGTCATCAGCAGGAGCTCACGCACGACTTCCTCGAAGCACCGCCTGCTGCTTGACGCCATCTGCGTCAGCATGCGCAGCGCGAAGCAAGGAACAAACGCCCCAGAGCCGGTGAGACCCACGCCCAGAAAGTTGTGGTAGATCTTGAGGTGGTGGGCGAGCAATCCATCGCCAGACTGCACCGACACCCACGCCGCCTCAACCGGGAGACGAGCGCTGTCTGTGTTGCCAGCATTGAGGCCACTGGTTCTGTTGCCATCACCGTCATGACTTCGCGCGTACGACGTTGTGGCACGCGCGACAGCTTGGGCGCTTGGGAGCGGGAAGCCGACTTCGCCCCATGACACCTTCTGAACTGCAGCCAAAAGCTTCCGCAACGCGGCACTGCTGAGTTTGAGCGCGTCACGGAAGAAATCAGCGATCGAATTCGCCAGCATCAGTAGCTGCTGTTCCACATCCTCGTCCTCGACGCGAAATGCGCTGATCCGATAGCTCTTGGTGGGAATCTTCTGCTGTCCATTCTTGAGTTTCGTGTCGGTGAGTCCCATGATAATCTCGAACCCTTCCAAGAGTGCACACCACTCCTGCTCCGAGAGCTCTTCTTCCATGATGTGCGCTGCGCCGAATAAAGCCTTCATTGCATGGACTTCTCGCCAGCTGATCACGACGAGACAGCTCTCGCCATCTTCCGCCGAGGGCTCGTCGCTGAACTCGATAGTCCCGTTGCTCCCATTGCCGCTTGCTCCGCTTCCGCTGCCACTGCTGGGTCCGTTTGACAACGTTGACCTTGTGTTGCTGCGAATGCCGTCAGGCAGTGGAAAAGAAAAAGTGCACAGCGCCCGCAGACACGCGAGAACGACCTCATCCATGTGCTTGCAAACCTCAACGGTCGAGCCATGACGCTGCATGTTGGAGCGAAGCCGAGACGCAATCGTGGCCAACACGTGGTACGACTTGAGAGACATGGTGATCAAGTCAACTTCGCGGCAGTATCGCATCACGCAGTTCAGCGAGCTCAGCACCGAGGGCGTCGCGATCATGATGCAGTCGTTCGCGAGCTTTGCACTCCAGTGCGCGTCGTCTTGAACGCGCGAGAGCTCGAACACGGATGCGAGCAGGTTGCACTGGCAGATGACCGCGATGCGCACTGCGTTGTAGAACTGCTGGAGTGGTGGCGAGTCCTGGTCGTTCAGCAACTCCAGGCCGGATCGAGGGGCCATCGACACATCGGTTCCTTGCGACTTGAAGTCGATTGGCGGAGACGTCGCGATGACCGACGACGTTGTCTTGACAATCGCGACCAGCAACCCACCTTCTGGGTAGTTTGCCATCGCCTCGATCATGGTCGGCTCTAAACAGAGGCGGTTGAGCACTTCTAGCGACAGTAATACGGGCCACGTGACGAAGTTCCCCCCGCCGACGCCATTCGATGCACTTGTGTTGGCGGTACTGCTGGATCCGGTCGATGCATGCGTCAGAAAGTTTTTCGCTTCTTTTGCCAAGTTGCCGCTCGAGGCCGCGAAGCCAGACTTGGCCTCTGCGAGCTTCATGTTGCCCGACGGTGACTTGGCCCCCGCGCCAACCGGCGAATACGTCCCCGTGGCAACGATCTCCAGCAAGCTTGAGAGCACTACCTCGCACTCCTTCGGCAGCACGTCGCAGAAATTACACAGTACGGTGCTCGCCAACCGCGTCGCACGCACCAGCAGTGGGAAGAACGGAACGGCGCTCGCGCTACCCAAGCTGGAGCTTCCAAGCGACGAGCTGCTGCCGCCGCTCCGATCGTTGCAGCCCATTTCCAGCGCGGACTGCACCAGCGAGCACACGTGCTGTTTCATGATGGCGTTGAACTCTGCGTCTTCGCGAAACAGCTTCGCGTGGCTGCCGAGGATGGTCTCCAGCAACTCGACCGCCAGCGCCGTGCCCATGGGCGAGACGGTGGATCGCTTCAGCCACACGCCGTTCTCCTCGCGGCTCATGAAGCACAGCTCCTGGAAGACGAGCACGCCCACGTGCTTGGCCTCGAGACTCGTGCCCACCTTGCCGAAGGCGAGCGACACGACCTGGCGGATCGTCATGGCCGCCGTGTTGCCCACGACCGAGCTCGCGCTGCTGCTCGCGCCGTGCAGATGCACACAGATCCAGATCGCCTGCATCATCATGTCCTCGTTGCCGACGAGGGAGTTGCTGTTGTCTGCGTACGGCCCACGAGAGACGAGCAGAGTCAGTCGCTTGTCCGAACCGTAAGCATCAACCCCTCGCATCGCATCACCATACCCGTGGGTGGCGTTGCTGGCCGCCCGCCTGCCGATGTGGTCGCCACCGTCGCGTCTGCCGGCTGCGCGTCGTTCGTGTCCTCGTACGCGAGCGTCACGAGCTGCAGCAGCGTCTGCAGCAGCTTGACCTGCACGTCGACGTGCGGGTTCTTCTCGGCCTGGATCTGTAGCACGCGCAGGATGCTGCCGACGCTGGCGGGCTCGATGGCGTCCCAGCTCACGAGCCGCTGGATACTCACGAGCGCCAGGATGATCACCTTGTGCGACGCGTTTGTGTGGTTGCACGCGAGCAGGAAGGGCCGCAGCACGCTCTCGCTCTTGAACATGGGGTGCCCCGGCCCGGGCGCCGCCTCGACGCGCAGCAGCGCCGCGTAGCGCTTCTGCAGCTCCGGCAGCGTCTCTAGCGCCTTGTCCACGGCCTCGCGCACCACCGGGTACTTCTTCTTGGCCTCATGCCGCAACGCGTGCAGGTCGTCCGACAGCAGCCGCAGGAAATCCATCGTCGCGGGTCGAGTCGTGGCCCCCTGACGCTCGCAGACCCCGCGATCGACGCGCCAGACCCCGCGCTACCTACTCGTGTCACTCCGCTCGCGTGGATGTCTTGCCTGCGCCCGTGAATCGCCTCGCCGTGCTCGCTGCCGGCCGCCGCGCGTCTTGTCTCGGGTCGCCTCCGTCTTTTTAGGCGAGCCCAAAGGGGGAAAGGTTCAACTGCCCGGATGTCCCGAATGGAGCGAGGCTGCGTTAGGGACAGTCATCTGACTGTCCCGATTCGGGACCGGTGGGTGCCATCGGATCAAGTGTTTTTGGCTACAACTTTTGGGAGTTTTTGAGTCCCTGTCCATGGATTTTCCGCAAAAAGTAAGCCAGGATGGTTTACCTTTCGCGGACAGTCCATGGACTCGGAGTAAAAAAAACTCCCAAAGGTTTGCACAAAAAAACTTGAAGCTGAAAACTTACCGATTTTAATATTAAATCGAAAATGTACCGATCACTGACATTTTAAATCGGTAAGTTACCGATCACTGAAAATTTTATACGAGCCGTAACCCGAGCCGAGCTGTTACTCGAGCCGTAACCCGATCGTTATGCTCCATGTGGTCCACCCGACAGCGAACAGTCACAGAAGGGGCCTTCACATGCGCCTTCTTCAACCACTGCAACGCCAAGGGTGCGGGCACCTCCGCCAGACACCATGACGGACGCGCGCGTCATGTACCTGCAGCTGCAAGGAGACGTTCGGCCCGGACACCATGACTCGCCGCTGTGAGCCACTTCATCACGCACTTGGACCACAACAAGTGGTCCGATGGTGCGTACAGATGCATGACAGTCGGCAACACGGACGACGACCCGGACCTCCTGCGAGCCGTCGCCACCTCCATCAGACATGCGTGTCCCGCCGACGAATTGCTCGCGATCAGTGTCTCCGCCGCTTTGGTCTCCGCTTTGCTCACACGGAAAACAAGATGGAGTTTGTCAACCTCGTGACTGTCGGAGGCGTGGGCAAGGAGGATGAACTGTGCGACGCCATCTTCGATCTGAACGATCTGAACAATCGCCAGCGCGTGGGCAAGAGCAAGGACCGCCGGCTCGGTGTGCAACCCGACGTGTTGCGAGGCGTCGTGCCCGATGCGCACGTCAAGTGGGCGACATGGTCAAGACCGGCGACTCATCATGGAGATGGAGATCGTGGTGGCGACCCCCGTGGTCGACAAGACTACGTCGCAGCACGCGAACGTGGGCGGCAACATGCTGGGCGACGACCTGATCGTCGAGATCGAACGACGAGGAGCAAGGGACGTCACCGAAAGACGAACCTTGAGCTGTCAGCCATGGGCGGACGCCATCCATGGCCGTAGCGCCAGTCCTCCAACTTCATCGTGTCGTACCGTGACACTTGTCGACTTGAGCTCAACAGGAAGCGCATCCTCTTCACGAGGCGTCAGTGTCGTCGGACATCACGGTGAGCTGAACAGCATAGTGTATCCGATAGTCTCCGACTCGAGCATGAAGCGAAGTGGCCGTCTGGCTCGCCGCGGAGTGGGAGTGCCTGCCGCGCCCGCTTCCTGCAGTAAAAGCGGCCGCCGTGGGCACCTCCTCCACCTCGACGGACGCGCCGACGTGCGGACGGAAATCTCCCGCGTTCGCTCGCCGCTCCGCTGGGTGGACCAGACCAAGTGCTGGACGCCGGCACTCGCCAACTCGCCCGGCAGCGCGCAGACCAGCGAGGCGATCAGCCGACTCTCGACTGCCTGCACCGCGGCAGACCGACAGGATGCCGGACGTAAGCAAGCCCCGGCGCGCGACGCTGGGCAGCGGAGCCGCCTCGCGGTCGCACCCGACGACGGACCAGACGTCCGAGTGCGCGTCCGCCTCGAGCGTGGACGAGCGCGGCGGGCGGCGGCTCGTGCGGCCGACGGACCGGCGGCTCGCCGAGCTGGTGGCCGCGGACGCCGCGACCGTCAACTGGGACGTGCTGCGCGTCCGCGTCGGCGCGTGGAGCAAGGCCGCGTGCCCCGACAACCGCGACTTCGCCGTCTACACGGCGCGCGCGCGCTCGAGCGGCGCGCACCTGGTGGCGGCCATCGGCGCCGTGAGCGCGTCCGCGTCCGAGCTGCGCGCCATCTTGCGGCCGCCCAGCTCGGACGCGTACGCGGCCACCATGTCTGAGCTGTACGGACAAGAGTTCATCTACGGCTCGATCGTTCACCGCGCGTCGTCGGAGGCTGCGCTCACGGCGGACGCTGTGGCGAGGCGCGTCTCGGACGTGACGGTCAAGACGGCGACGTTCGAGAAGCAGCACGCGTTTGCGCGTAGCGAGGCGTGGTGCTACGCCGACGGCGTCCACGCCGTGGCGGACGGCAAGGGCTTCGCCGTCGTCATGACGCCCGTGGACCCGGACGACGTGTTCGCCGGCAAGACGCGCGGCACCGTGAGCGAGCTGGCCGGCATGCACGCGTCCTACGCCGTGGTGCCCAGCGAAGACGCGCGGCTCGTGCGCGTCAGCTTCTACGCGCACTTCACGCCCAACAAGCTGAGCTCACGCAGCGGCAAAGGCGGAAGAGGACGGCGCGGCGCCTCGACGCGCGCGATGGACGTGCGCCTCCTGCGCATGGCCGAGGCCACCGGCCGGCTGGCAGTCATCGTGCGCCGCCGCCGCCTCGGTGCGCAGGTGTACGCGAACCACAACGCGTTCCGGCCGGCGAACGCGCGCTGCGTGTGCTGCACGAGCAAGTTCTCTCCACTGCTGGGCCGCAAGAAGAAGAAGTGCCACCTGTGCGGGTATTTTGTGTGCGAGAACGCGTGCTCGACCAAGCACGCAATGGAGCGGCCGCAGTCCGGCGGCCAGCGCGTCTTCACCGTCCGCGTCTGCGAGCACTGCATGGAGCGCGTGGACGCCGCGGACTACGACAACCTGCCGCCGAGCGGCCCGAGCGTGCCAGTGATCCACCCCAAGGCGCCGGACGCCGAGTCGTCCACCGTGGCGCTCGCGCGGCTGCTTCGTGACGCGCTGGTGGCGGCTCCGACGGACAAGAAGCGCGCGGTCAAGAGCGTCATCATGAACCTGATCGACGAGGAAGGCGCTGGCCGGGAGGAGGACGACGCCTCGCGGCAGCGCGCGCTGACGACGCACAGCCCCGAGTCCGAGTACCTGGCGGCGCTGGAGACGCGGCTGCACGTGCAGGAGCTGCCGGTGGACCAGTGCGTGCTGGCGAACGCGCGCAGCCGGACGTACCCGCTGGCGTACAACACGCGCGAGGCCGTGCCGATGCACCCGCTGCCGCCGGACGAGGACGCGCGGCTGGACGCCATCCGCCGGCAGCGCCTGGACGACGTGCGCAACCTGCCCGAGCTCGAGCTCATCTGCACGCTGGCGAGCCGCGAGCTGGGCTGCTCGATCGGGTTCGTGACGGTCGTGGGGCGAGACGCGACGTTCGTGCTCGCGACCAACCGCGAGTACATGCGCAACCAGGTCATCCCGCGAGAGGAGTCGCTGTGCTCGTACACCATCATGAGCGACAAGCCGACGCTCGTGCCGCACCCAGAGGCCGACGTGCGCTTCAGCAAGCAGGACGTGGTCGTGCACGGCGGCCTGCGCTTCTACTTCGCCTTCCCGCTGTTCGCACCTGACAGGAAGACGGTCGTGGGCGCCGTGTGCTGCGCGCACAGCGAGTCGCTGCCCGTGGATGCGGCGCAGTACGCGACGCTCGCCAAGCTCTCGGACAGCGCCACACGTCTACTGGCCGTGCGACTCAAGGACGACGACGATTCGTGGAGCGCGCTCGGCCGCGACGTGCGCGCCATCGAAAGCGGTCTGTGAGTCCCGTTGCAGTAGGTGTCGCTTTACACATCCATGTAGTTTGCTCGTGTTGGTATGAATCGAATGCATGCACTGATGTCCTCGAGCCTGCATCCACCCACACCTGGGGATTGTGCATTGACGGTGGCAGCTGAAGCATCAAGCAACGGAAAGTAGCGACGGCGATGAAGAACGAAGCGAAGAGATAGCGAAGCATCTTGCTCACACTCTGTATTGACAAGGCGCTACTATGAAACACAACGTGGAGCGGCCGCGAGCGAGGCGGTGGCGATGCCTACGCTACGCTCTCGCCGTCTGCCTGGACGCTCGCGCCGCTTCCGACTCGACCGGATGCATCAGGCAGCATCCGCTTAGGCCTCGAGCGGGTGCTTGTACTCGCGCGGGTGGTGGTGCTCGACGAGTCCGACATAGAGGCCGCCGCCGATGGCGCCGCCGAGCAGCGGGCCAACGATGGGGACCCAGAAGTAGTGGTCGCGCAGCGTGAAGACCTTGGAGCCCCAGCCAGCGCAAAGCGAGAAGAGCCGAGGGCCGAAGTCGCGCGCCGGGTTGATGGCGTAGCCAGAGTTCATGCCG
>JAADYF010001024.1:0-10687 GCA_023338175.1 Phytopythium delawarense
GACCTTGGGTCGTTCTCCGCTTCCTCCCGGTTGTGGTTGTGCCCGTTGCCACACTGTGTCCGTGTCATCGTGTCGACACCACCTCGCGCCACTCAGGACGGTGTCACAGCCAATGCAGCTTCAACCTGGGCTGCTGAGAGCCCGTTGGGGCGGACATCTTGATATTTGTATGGAGCCTCCGACCACTGATCGACGATTTGTGAGAATTTCATCGATGTCGAGGTACAAGAACGCCTCAGGTAGGTGTTATAGGCCCAATCAATACAGGCGACATGACAACGAGGTCTTTATACAAGTTCGGCGTTGTATTGACCTCGAGGTGTTGCGGTCCAGAGTGTGGTGAGGTGGGCGAAAGCTCCTGGAGCTCGGATATGATTTCCTGCAGCTGCGGCGAGTTGAGGCGCCTCAAGCCATGAATCAGGCGGCGTCCTGCGCATTGGCGTGGCTGGTTCGACGCTGGACGCTCGAGTCTGGACGCCATTCCATCCTGCGCCGGCGACATGCCACCTTGGTAACGCTCCGAACACGCTGGTCGCGAAACTCACATACAAATCGCAAGATCTCAAATATTACAAAGCCGGTCTTCACCATCCCGCGGGCAGGCGCACAACTCCCACGCTGGGTGCGCGGAAAATCAGCGGGCCAGCGCGGCGCGGAAGAAGCGGCGGCGCCATTCCTCCCGCTTCCTGCCTGCCTCCTGCGCCTCCGCACGTCCAAGTTACTGCGCGTCGACCGTCTCCGGCTCACCCAGCGAGCGAGCGACCCGCGCAGCGACCAAACTGGCACCGCAGAGCCACCACATCGTCCGCAGTCCGCCGCACCGCCGGATCCATGAGCGTGACCCCGCCGACGCTGCCCGCCGAGACGCACGAGGCGCCGGCGTTCCTCTCGCACCGGGCGTACACGTCGCCGTTCCTGGTGCGCCGCAAGTCCAAGGAGAGCGGCACCAAGAGCGCGCAGACGGCGGCCGCGCGGCTGGCGAGGAAGACGCAGAGCTTCAGCGAGGGCCTGGAGCCGAGCTCGGGCGAGCGCCTCGCGGACATTGACGTGTTCCTGGGCGGCTCGTGCAACCCGACGACGTGGCGGCGCGACGTGACCATGCCCATGCTAGAGGGCGCCCACGTCAAGTACTTCAACCCGCAGGTGGACGAGTGGTTCGAGGAGCTCATCCAGATCGAGACGCGCGCCAAGGAGACCGCCAAGATCGTGCTCATGGTCATCGACAACCTCACGCGCTCCATCGTCTGCATCAACGAGGCCGTCGAGTACATTTGCCGCGGCCGGCGCGTCGTCGTCGTCGTGCAGGACATTGAGCCGGGCACCGCCGTCGACGGCAAGACGCTCACGCCGTCCGAGCTCGGCGACCTCAACGGCGCGCGCGAGTGCCTGCGCAGTCTCGCGCGGAGAAAAGAGGCCCACGGGAGCGACGTGCACCTCTACCCGGACGTCATGGCGGCCACGGACGCGGTCATCACCTGGGTCACCAACGGCGACCTGCCCAGGCACGCGCCAGAGATCCCGCGGCTCCGCAAGCGGTCCTCCATCGTCCTCAGCGCGTGGTCGGGCCATTTCCGCTTCGGCCGACGAGCGTCGCGCTCGAGCTCGTCGAACGTGCTCGCGTCCGTCGTGCACCACAAGAATGCGGGGCCGCCCGGCGTGTCTGGGGGCGGCCACGGCGCCAATCGCTCGATCGTCCGCTACGGTGGCGCCAAACGCAACGGGTCGGTTTACCTCGGTGGCGACCTCGCCGGCACCTCGTGGCGCGAGGAGATCGCCGTCCCGCTGCTGCACAAGGCGGGCATCCCGTTCTACATCCCGTACACGGACTACCTGTCGTTCGGGCTGACGCAAAAGTCGGAGCGGCCGACCCGGTTCCCAGCGGACCGCTGGAAGGAGATCGAGACCGAGAAGGAGCTCGCCGAGGTGAGTCGCGTGCGCGGCTGTCCGTCCCAGTCCTGCTCCTCGAAGTCTAATTCAATGTGCTCGTTCCGCAGCTGATCCTGTTCGTGATCCCTCGCAACGCGCGGTCCATCGCCGCCATGACGGAGGCGGTGGAGCTGCTCCTGTCGCACGGCGTGATTCTGCTGGTGATCGAGCCGATGGAGGAAGGCTGCATCGTCGAGGAGAGCGGTCACCGCGTCATCGGGCGAGAGTTCAAGGACCTGGCCCGGGCGCGCGCGTACCTGCAGGAGATCGCCGAGCGCAACGACATCCAGGTGTTCTCGTCAGTGGCTGAGGCGGTACGCAGCATCCTCGAGCGGCTGGAGGACGGCAAGTGGCCCGACACGGAGCTCAGCGGCCACGACGAGGCTGAGGAGCGGACAGAGCCCAAGGAGGGCGCGCAAGTAGAGTAAGTAGACCGCGGTAGGTCCGTGTAGGCCCTAGAAATGAGCTAATCAGACAGACGACAAGTGAAGCCATGTCACCAGTTGAAGTGCGGCTTGAAGCGAGGACCCCGTCGGAGTGACACGTTACCACCACAAGACTTTTCCGATCTTTCCGTCTCTTGCAACAAAAGGTCCGCGGAGACGCCTCGATGAGTGGCGCGGCTTTCACTTCGGGAAAGGACGACAACCTCGAGGAGAAGATGGCGGCGAATGCGAGCGGCAGCGGCGCGGAGGTGGCGGCGCAGATGCAGGCGCTCGACGTGAAGGAGTTGAAGGCGGCGGCGGAGGGGTCGGCGGCGGCGGGCGAGCAGAAGCTGAGCAAGAACGCGCTCAAGAAGGCCATGCGCGCCGAGAAGGGCGGCGGGAAGCCCAAGAAGGACAAGGACCCGAACCGGTGGGCCCCCAAGAAGGACAAGGAGGCCGGCAAGAAGAAGGAGGCCGCGGCTCCCGCGCCCGCCTTCGTCAACACGACCCCCAAGGGCGACAAGAAGGACATGGCGGCGCCCATGGCCGCCGCGTACAACCCGGCCGCGGTCGAGGCGGCCTGGCAGGACTGGTGGGAGGCCTCGGGCTTCTTCACGTGCACGGACGACAAGATCCGCAACGCGCCCAAGGACGGGCGCTTCGTCATGGTCATCCCGCCGCCCAACGTGACGGGCTCGCTGCACCTGGGACACGCGCTGACGGTCGCCATCCAGGACTCGCTCACGCGCTGGCACCGCATGCTGGGCCACGCCACGCTCTGGATCCCGGGCACGGACCACGCCGGCATCGCCACGCAGTCGGTCGTCGAGAAGCGCCTGCTCAAGGAGGAGAACAAGTCGCGCCACGACCTTGGCCGCGAGAAGTTCCTCGAGCGCGTCTGGGACTGGAAGAACCAGTACGAGAGCCGCATCCACCGCCAGTTCCGCGGCGTCGGCTGCTCGGTCGACTGGTCCCGCGCGTACTTCTCCATGGACGACAACTGCTCGCGCGCGGTGCGCCACGCGTTCTGCAAGCTGTGGGAGGAGGGCCTGATCTACCGCGCCACCAAGATGATCAACTGGAGCTGCAAGCTCAAGACGGCGCTGTCGGAGATCGAGGTCGACTACATTGACATTGAGAAGCGTACCAAGATGGCGGTTCCTGGCCACCGCAGCGACCGCAAGTACGAGTTCGGCGTGATCACGTCGTTCGCCTACCCTGTCGAGAACTCGGACGAGAAGATCATTGTCGCCACGACCCGTCTTGAGACCATGCTCGGTGACACGGGCGTTGCTGTCCACCCGGAGGACCCGCGCTACAAGCACCTGCACGGCAAGTTCGTCATCCACCCGTTCAACGGACGCCGCATCCCGATTGTGCTCGACCCCGTGCTCGTTGACATGTCGTTCGGTACGGGTGCCGTCAAGATCACCCCGGCCCACGACCCGAACGATTACGAGTGCGGCAAGCGTCATGGCCTTGAGTTTATCAACGTGCTGACGGACGAGGGTGCGATCAACGAGAACGGTGGTGAGGAGTTCAAGGGCATGATGCGTTACGATGCGCGTATTGCCGTCGAGAAGGCCCTCGAGGCCAAGGGTCTGTACCACGGCAAGGCGGACAACAAGATGCGTCTCGGTATCTGCTCGCGCTCGGGTGACGTCATCGAGCCGCTGGTCAAGCCACAGTGGTTCGTCGACTGCAACCAAATGGCGAAGGACGCGATGGACGCGGTCACCAACAAGGACCTGAAGATTATTCCGGAGACTCACGAGAAGACGTGGTTCCGCTGGCTGGAGAACATCCGCGACTGGTGCATTTCGCGTCAGCTGTGGTGGGGCCATCGTATCCCGGCGTACTTCGCCCGCATCAAGGACGAGAAGGAGTTCGTTGACCCCAACTCGGACGACGCGGCTGGCCGCTGGTTCGCCGGTATTAGCGAGGAGGACGCGCGGAAGAAGGCTGCGGTCAAGCTTGGTGTTGCCGAGGACCTCATTATCCTCGAGCAGGACGAAGACGTGCTCGACACGTGGGTCAGCGCTGGTCTCTTCCCATTCGCTGTGTTCGGTTGGCCCAACCAGACGGCGGACATGGAGAACTTCTACCCGACGGACCTGATGGAGACGGGTTACGACATTCTGTTCTTCTGGGTCGCCCGCATGGTGTTCATGGGCCAGAAACTCACGGGCAAGCTGCCGTTCAACACTGTGTACCTGCACTCGATGGTGCGTGACAAGTACGGTCGCAAGATGTCGAAGAGTCTGGGCAACGTCGTGGACCCGCTGGAGATCATCAGTGGGTGCACGCTCCAGGAGCTGTTCGCGAAGCTTGAGAACGGCAACCTGCCGGCGAAGGAGGTGGAGAAGGCCAAGAAGGGTCAGCAGATGGACTTCCCGAACGGCATCCCTGAGTGTGGTGCCGACGCGCTGCGCTTCGGTCTCCTCGCGTACACGCAGCAAGGCCGCGACATCAACCTGGATATCAACCGTCTTGTTGGGTACCGCAACTTCTGCAACAAGCTGTGGAACGCCATCCGCTTTGCCATGACCAACCTGGAGGGTGGCTTCACCGCCGCCGAGAACGTGGCTGAGACTGTGCTGTCCAATGCGATCGTGAGCAAGCGCGACCAGTACATCCTGAGCCGCCTGAACAACGCGATCACGGTGTGCAACAAGTCGTTCGAGACGTACGACTTCGGCGAGCTCACGAACGCGCTGTACAACTTCTGGCTGTACGACCTATGCGACGTGTACCTTGAGCTGACGAAGCCCGTCATGAGCGGCGCCGATGAGGCTGCCAAGCTGACGGCCCAGCAGACGCTCTACGTGTGTCTGGAGTACGGTCTGCGTCTGCTGCACCCGGTTATGCCGTTCGTGACGGAGGAGCTGTGGCAGCGTCTGCCGGGCAAGCGCTCGACCCAGAGTATCACGGTGGCGCCGTACCCGCTGGCGGTCGCCGCGTGGGCAAACCCGGAGGTCGAGGCGAACATGGAGCTCGTGAAGGAGGTGATCCACGCCGCGCGCTCGGTCCGTGCCGAGTACGGTCTGGTCAACAGTGTTCGCCCCCAGTTCTTTGTCAAGTGCGCTGACGAGGAGATCAAGGCCGTGGTGGAGGCGCAGCTGGATGACTTCAGCACGCTCGCCAAGGCCGGCGAGTCGAAGTGCCTCGTCGGCGACGAGCCGCCGAAGGGCTGCGCCATGCACAGTGTGAACGACAAGATCCAGATCCACGTGCTGCTGGCGGGTCTCGTGGACTTTGCCAACGAGATCACCAAGCTGGAGAAGAAGCTGACCAAGATCCAGCCGTCCATCGACAGCCTCGTGAAGAAGATGGCCAAGGAGGACTACACCACCAAGGTGCCCGAGAACGTGCGCGAGACGGAGGCTGCCAAGCTCGAGGCGCTGCAGAAGGAGAAGGAGGGCATCCACAGCGCCATCGCCGGCTTCCAGCGCCTCCTCTGATCGCTCGTCGCATGTGAAGGTGACCAGTGCGAGGTGTTGCTGCCTCTGAGGGCGAACGGAAGACGCTGCGGGTGTTGAACTCAACTCGACCAGTCAGCGTCTGCCGCTTCGACTCTCGTCCGGCGGGACGAAGGAATGCCTCAATACATACTTTGCACGCCCTTGATGTTGGCTAGTTTCTTAGTCAGGTGGGTAGCATTTCTAGCTGACCGTGCTGTGCCTGGATGGACTCAGACGGCGAACGGCGGAGGCGATGGTTGTGCGGACGAAGCCGGCGGCGCAGCGACGACCCATGAAGACGATGCCGAGGATGGCGAAGGAGACGGGAAGACCCGTTGCTGCCGCGCCGCCACGTGCACATAGAGCATGTCGCGCGTCGTCTTGGGCGTCGCCCGCCGCCGGTTCTCGCGGTCCACCTCGGACCTCATCGCGTGCTGCAGCTCGTGCCCAGTTGATGCCACTGCGCCGAGCCAAATGCGCGCCAAAGGGGCCAAGAAGGGGAACCGGTCGCGGTTGGCGCGCCACCACTCCAGCGGGCACGAGACCCGCGACTTGCGCGTCTGATGCTCGCTCAGGTACACGGCCACTTCGTTGCCCACGTACAGCCGCGCGTGCTCGATCTCGGCCTCGCGGGGGAGTCCCTCGGTCGCCGCCACATCGTCGTCGTCGTCATACAGCAAGCGATGCATGAGTCCCTGCGCCGGCTGCGGCCCCGAGCGGCCGACGCCGTACATCATGTCCCCGTCAAAGTCGGCCAGCGGGTCGGAAGACGCCGACGCGGTCTCGGACAACGAGGCCGCGGCTGGGGCTTGGAGCTGGCTCGCATACAACTCGACCGCGCGATCGACTAGCGTTGCCTTGCACAGCTCCCTCTCGTCGTCGGAGAGGTGGCGCATGCGCGCGCACCTCGGATCCAGTGCCGAGCACCAGCCCAGATCTGTGACCGCAGCTGCGTTGTCTCGAGGGAGAACCTGATTGATCACCCAGGCGCGCAGGTGCTCGAGCTGGGCCAGGATGTGGCTGTCGCTCTCCTTTTTGCCAACTTCAGCGTCTGCATCGCGTTGGCTCTGAGCGAGGCGGTCGCCTACTTCCGTCACCAATTCGTCCCGTTCGAGCTGCTGCTTCACCATCGTCAGGCACTGGAGCATGAACGGCAGCGAGGCGACGCACGGGCTTCGACTCTCCCCGCCGCTCAACACGTCGTGAAGCTCTTGAAGAGGATGCAACAGCGCCGCCATCACCTCCACCACGAGCCACGATCGCGCTGAGAGCGGCTTGGTGGAGGCGAAGTCTGGCTCCAGTTGCTGCGCGCCTGCCTCGGTTGACGCGAAGGTGAACAGAGCGTCGAACGTCGGGCGAAATGCCACGGCCCCGTCAAGAAAGCGGCTCCAATCGACCCAAGTCGTCAGCTCCCCTGGTGCAGTCTCCTGGTCGTCAAACACCCACAACTCGCCGTCGGCACCGGAGTTAGAGCGGTGAAGCTCCATCATCTTGCGCCTGACAGCCGCTAGTCGGTGACACGCGCGCGCGAGCTCTTGTACTTGGCCAATGGCGGCCAGTACCACTTCTCGAGTGTCGGAGCTGAGTCGACCGGGTGGTGGTGAAGTGTCGACTGAAGACTCGGCGCTCTCCAACATCAAGCGCGAGGGCTCTCCCGACAACCCACGCTTGAGGTCGCCCGACAGGCAGGTCAGCACATCTCGGAACCATCGCACATTCGCTGTCCTGGCATGACTTTCGTCGCTTTCTTGGGTCCGATCATCCTCCTTCCGAGTCGGTAGAGTGAGCGCCAGCGAGACGTGATGGAGCGACAGTCCCCACTCACGAAGAGTCTCAGCAACGAGCGCATGGATACTGCTGTTGTCGGGACGGATCTCAAGCACTTCAAGTGGCACCGTCACGCGGGTGAAGTCCTCGCTCAGTGTGTGACACGAGATGACGGCGTACTTGGACTCGGCGGCCTTGTCTCGGACGCTCCACAGCTCGGTGGACAGCGAAAAGTGCCCCGGGTTCCTCTTGAGCACCTGCTTCGCGTCGAACCGCAGACTCTCCACCGCCAGCTCCAGTCGGTGCTTCAGCACGTCGAACGTTGGCAGCTGGAACGCGCGCGGCGTGGAGTCGTCGTCCCCCGTGAGGAACGCCACAAACTCCGACAGTCCGACGTCTTCGACAGTCGACAGGGGCCGCAAACCAGCGCAGATCCACCGCACAAACAGCTCTTCTCCGTCGCGCTGTCCTGCCGCCCGCCGCGATCTCTTAGCGCTTGACTGATCATTCCTCCGGTCTCGGGATGCGATAGCGTCGTCGGTGGCGGGGGGAGACGGCGTCGCGTCGATCGCGTCTCCCAGCTCGGCCGCCGCGCGCTTGCTTCTGCTCTTGTGGTCGGCCTTGCCCCTCTTGCCGGCCTTGAGGGCTCCCACGAGCGCCGCCGACTCGGTCTGCGCCTGCGCCTGGTACTTGGCCAGCTCCTTGCGGTGGAAGCGCTCCATGTGTCGGCGCACCGAGTTGCTCGAGCCCTTCTGGAAGCGGAACATCTTGTCGCACTTGAGGCAGAAGGCGTCCGACGCGTCCTGGCTCAGCCAGTGGGTCTGCCCGGGCCCTGGCGGCGCACCCGCGGGCGCCACCAGCTTGATGAACTGCCAGTACTCGGACCGCCGCACGCGCGGGCACTCGAACAGCACGAGCTCGCCATGAGGCACGCCGTTGCTCATGCCGCCGCCAACGACCACCAACCTCCCAGTGTTTTCCTTACTGAAGGACGTGTAGACGCCCGCTAACCTCCAATGGGGAGATGGCGCTCTATTCAGGTTATTGACAGTACAATGGAGCTCTTCAGAGTGTACCCATCTCGAATACAGGGTAGAGCACGCATAAGAGCGCTGGTAAGTGAGTGATTTTGACAGGATTTAGCAATTGGCGGAAACAAACCAAAAATCATTGTACTGGAAAAAATGAAGTGGATCACTTTCATGGACAACAAAATACTTCAATTCAGTATGTCCTGAATCGCCAAGCGATTGACAAGCAAACCCGAGTGCCTCCAGCAGCTCCTAATGATGCTCTCATCGAGCTGGTCCAATGCCTCCTGCAGCCGCTCAACAGCGTCAATCATAGTCACCTGATAGGGATCGGCGTCCCCACTGAGCAGATTGACGATCGCCGAGTTCGTTCTCTTGGTCATGACCGTGTGGTTCACCCACGCGATTATACCCTGGTCCATCGGCTGCATCACGGCGGTAGTATTCTTTGGCAGGCGTAGCACATGCACATTGGAGAGCTGATCATCGGGCTCGATGTGCACCGGGGCGTTGGCGAACAGCAAGAGAATCTTCCGGCCCGCCTCCTTCATCTTCTCGTTTAGGTCGGTCAGCCACTTCTGAAAGACCACAACGGTCATCCAGCCTTTCGACGTCCCCACGTACTCCACGGCAGCGGGGTTGTTGGGAAGCCAGCGCGGCGTCTGCGACTTGCCGAGGATGACGAGCGGCAGCTTCTCCGTGCCAGCCACGTTCGTCCCGACCACCATTGTCACGCGCGATTTGTTCTGCTTGAGTGCCGGGGCGGTCGAGAAGCAAATGGAGGAGCTCGGGAGGGCCTTGAAAAAGTAGGCGGCATCGTCCGTGTTCAACACGTTGGACAGATGGTAGAGCCCGATGACGCGGCGAATTTCCTTCCGTGCCGCCTTCACTACTGTAGGATCGACAGACCCGGCCTCTCCGTGTGAGCGGCGCCGGCGGATCCCGTACCGGGCCAAGAAGTGGCGGAGCCAGCCCGAGCGAGTGAAGCGTGAGCGTGCCATGGTGGGCACACCCGCCACATCCACCGCGAGCTCAGCGAGCCAAATGATCTCGCGGTCGTGGAGGTGCACCTTGTTCTCGAACAAGGCCATAGCCTCGACGACATGGCGGTCAACGATCGCTACCCTGGCCGCCATCTTGCGCTTGCGGTGGATTTCTTCTGCTGGAAGGCGCTGGAGCTCGGCCTTCAGCCTGACGATTTTGCAAATGGAGGACTCGCCCGGCGCGCGAGGCAGACGAAACTCCCGAGCAGCCCAGTTGGCCAGGTCGCTCGCGCGCATCGATGGATCTCTTTCCCTCTGTATGCAAAGCTGGAGCTTCTGGTGCTTGGTCAACGCGACGCGCGACATCTTAGATATTGTATTGGATAGAGCTTGGTGGACTTGACTTGGTCTATGCGGGGCGAATTGCTAAATGAGCGAGCTGCCATCGAAGCGCATTGGCGAAATTGCGCAAGCGAACTTTCAGCAGCTTGTCCGAGTTGAAGTTTGTTTGAATTTCGCGCCTTTTATCAAATTAAGGCGCTGTGTCAATACATTCCAATGTCCTTTGAATTTTAATTATATTCAATTTGTTAGGATATCGATTATGCACCCGCTCTTCTACGCGCTCTATCCTGTAGTGTGCACCACACTCATCTTCTTGGATCGCTGGGTGTCGTAAACATGGTGTCTGGTTCATGTTTACGCACCGACACTCACGGTAGTGATCAATGATTACGACCGCATGCAATGTTCCCGAACATTCTCGAGTGTTCTCTGCATGCACACGTGCCTGTGTGCATGGTGATGGTTCCTGCTGGGATACTACCAGGTGATGAGGCCGACGTGTCATTGCGGGTCCATGTTGTTGGTATCAACCAATCACATCACTCTACGTGACAAGAAGGTTCCTTGAAGAAGAGCTTCAAGTTCAAGCTCAAGTTCAAGGTGGAGAACGTTCTCCAAGGCCAGCTTCAAGCTCAACCTGATTCAACCCAAGGTTTTATACTGCATTCGTAGGTTGATTGCATTTCACCCCATAGGGCCGTAGTGGTTTTATGTGTAGGATCCAGGAACCATAAGCCGATTTCAATTCA